>JAPYZO010010901.1:0-16258 GCA_030522905.1 Torymus flavipes
AAAAACATAGTAAAATTCCCAACCAACATTTTATATCTTGCCTTCGGTTCTCGTCACATTTTTCAAATGAGCCTCTATCTTATGCTCGAACTCCCTATGCCACGTTTCGCAAAAAAGAAAGCACCGTAACTTCCGATTCACCTCCGGCTAAATACATCCTAATGAAAATCCTTTCCGAAGGCCTTAACTAAGTATATCGCAGCAGCCCTCCTCTTCGCGCCTTATGAAAGAAACTCCTCAACGCCGCAGCCACTCCTCCCGACAACTTTATGTAATTTCGGTTTGGCGCGGGCGCGCGGGCGGTCATTCTCATAATTCGCGCGTGTATAATCCGGCGTTTCATTAAGCTGCGCCCCGCGTAAGGGCCCCCAGGCCATTGTCTCCCCCTGTGCCGCCGCTACACTCTCTTCTTCTAGCCGCCGGACGCTCGTTATATCGCAGTGTCCAAAACAATGTTCCTCGAGGCGCTGCCGACCCCCGCAGTCATGAATTTTCATTTTGCGCGGCCGCGTCGCCGCCCCTTTGCTTTCGAAGCCGCGCGCGCGCGCGGCCGCGATAATGAGGACTAAATTGTCGTCTCTATCTCATACCGCGTAAGCCCCGGAAGATTAAGTAACTCGCGGATATTAGACGCGCGAGCCAGCGCTCGAGTTGCGAAGATTTAGGCGCCACGGGAATTTTCCTCTCTGCCATAGGGTCGCGGAAAGAGAGGGAAGCCAGAGTTAAAGCGCCAGGGGTGTGGAACGGCGTACTTAGGAACGTAAACGCGCCCTAGGAGATGAGGGATCGTGGGACGTGAAAATGCTGCTGGGCGACGAGGAAAAAAAGCCCGCTCTGACGCCTCGATACTTTTGCTTCCCAGGTACTTCGACTTGTCTCTCAGGAAAATGTGTGATTGTCGCGCGTGTTAGATTAGCGTTTACAGTAGGTGTCGTTTCGTGTATAGCTTTGGCAAAACGATTTGTGTTACTATTATTACCGCAATAAAAGGAACCTCTGTATAATTCATTATTTAAGAAATTACACAATTACTATATATATGAGATTAAGATAAAGAATAGTTCTGCAATTAACGTAATTAGTGTTCCGAATATATCAATTAAAAACCGTGATTACTTTATTATTCTATTTAGTTTATTAAGCGTGTTCCAGTAATTCTAGTAGATCGATAACTTCACGCTTTATTTCAGTCAAATCAAATTTATTTAATGTCCCGGGTCAATTAAACTCGCTAATAAAATATCCAACCGCAGTGACACCCCAATCAGTGAAAGAGGAAAACTAAAATTATTCAGCTTTTATTTTAGCGTATCTATTTAGCAATTCGACACCTCAGTGCCATCATAAAAATAATCTCGCCTCTCAAGCCCCCGGATTTTTACCGAAAATGAAAAATGCAAAATAAGCCCTTCGCGCTCGATAAAAGCTCTTTAATCCTCGTTTGTATGGGATTTTCAAATTTAAAATCATGTATATTTTGTCAACGTCAGAATGTCATCGCAGCGAGTCTCGTAGCCGTAAAAAAAAGCCAACGGCCGGCCAAAGCCGCGGGCAAACGCGCGGTCACTCAATTAAAGCCATAAATTTTAAAAGCACGCGAGGCAAAAAAGTTATAATACCAATCGGGCCAGCGGACACGTGCGGTGCTGGGTTACGAGCCCGGGGTACGCGCGGAGCAAAGTAATCCGAGCTGGGGTCAGGTGTCGAGGGCTCAAATCCGCTGAAATAGTACGACGTACGGACGACGAGAGAAGGCGGTGGCGGCGGGATGAAATTTTCGGGTGCTGCGCGCACCAAGATATCGCGCTTGCACAAAGCATTTTGGTATATGGTCTGTTGGCGAAAGGGGAGCGAATATGACTAACAGAGAGAAAAGTGTGTATGCTCATTTGATTAATGAATATTTTCACGCCGAACATCAGATAAAGCGAGTTTAGAATCTAGTTATTATAAATAAAAACATGAATTTATTGTGGTAGTAAAATGAAGATTCTGTACTCGAGTATATTAGAAACAGAAAATGATATTTTTTATTAAAAATAATTTATTATTTCTTATTTAGTCACACTGATTATATTTTAATGTTGTTTTTGAAAAACTACCTAAATTATTTCAAAAACTAAGTATGAAAAAATCAAATTGAACGTTTCCTGACATCCTTAAACAGTTTGAAAACTGATTATCTTGACAATCAAGTGACTAAAATTATCATCATAATTATATGATAAACGAGTAATCTTTCAAACTTAAAATTCTCAGTAGAATTCAAAATAGACAATAATTATTTATTTATTTATTATTCTTTTTTTTTATTTTTGGAGGAAAAGTTGCGTCCTTTGTGTTCAAAATGGGCGTATTGACTTTAGAATTAAATGCATATCACATGGAGAAAGCCATACAGGAAACAACGGGAAAGAAAACAAAACGTGGGGGGCGGCAGAAAAGACGGAGACAGATAAGTGCAATTTTTTTTAAATGAGAGGAGGCCCTGGGGGAACCGAGGGAAAAGGACGAACAGTGCACCGAGCGCAAACTTGGGGTGGCTTGCCACTCTCCTACGCGCACATATACACACACACACACTGCTCGCGTAATGCCCGATGATATAAACGCCTCGAGGCTCCCATCAGAGCTCATTCTGGCACCCCCTTGCCACTTTTTCGGGGGTCTCTTCCCCTCGCACTCTCTCTCTCCACCTCCCTTTTCTGTGTCTATAGACATGTGTATTATCCTCGTGCCCGTCGCCTGTGGGAATTATTTGGCATATCGGGCTCATCTTTAAAGAGAATTCGCGGAAAGCTCCTCGAGGACGTGATCTGCATTCGACAATAATAGCGGCAGTAACGGAAGAGCGAGGAAAACGGTCTTCGGACCTCGCTTATACACGCATCTGTGTGTATGGATAAGGATATGTGCGTATATGGTTGTGCGGATTTATTTTACGGGGGAAGATAAAAAAAAGCTGACATATGATGTTTTATGAGGTAATATAAAATTTATTCAAATTTAATAGTACAGTGTCATTGCAGTATGACGTTATACATATATGCAGAGAAGGGATGTTTCGTTATTGTTAAAAATGCTGTTAAATGTAACATAATAGCGTTGAATTTTTAGAAAAATATGATTTAACTCTTTAAATTGCTTATGTAAGAAAGATCTGACGATCGATTTTTTAATTTTAATACAGAGAGAAATCTAGTTTCTAAAAATGATTTTATTTTACACATTTTCATTAATCATGGAAGGAATTTCTGTAATTCTCATTAAACTTATTCTAAACCTCGTTATCAGTATCCTTATCATAAGTTATCACTTTCTTTCTCAGGTTTCTCCACATATGATTTTTCAAAACACATATTTTTAAAACTACAATTTGATTTGTAAATTATATGCCCCGGATATAAAAAACGCCGTTTAATGTTCAATTAATTATATTAATTTTGAATATTTTGATCTTAGAAATATATATTGCAATAAAAGCATATCATATAAATTTATTTTCTTTGACACTTATGTACTTAGATTTATCCACTTGTAAGCATTTCTCACATACCTTTTTCATAGTCGTATTTTTGAGGTTTAAGAAATTTAAGAGTTTATATTAAATTTCGTTAGTTCAAACATCGAAATCATTTAAATGACAGACCATACAATTTGTTTAAAGAGGTAAAAAATCACTTAAGTAACCGCTAAAGGTACATCAGCCGAGGTAAAGTTCCGTTATCCATCAAAATACCAGTATTTTATTATGATCAATCATTATTGTATTTTCTTATTTATGCAAATAACAACGCAAGTTTCTTGTAAAGATATTATCAATTCAAATCCGTACGAAAAGAATGACCTGACAAATGATAAAACCATAAACAGACTTGAAGCTTGCACAAAAGCTTTTGAGATTTAAAACACATCGGATACTGCAAAGACAGATCTAAATTAGGTAAATAAACGTTCCTCGCTCAGTGCCAAAGAAATACGAGCATTTGCAAAATTTCACAGCGCTCGCGCGCGCTGCACATCTCAATCGTGTGCAATTCTTTCATGCATTTTTCCCGAAGCGCCCCTAAAGATCCTTAACGCAATCGTAAATAAGCTCGGGTACGCGCTAGCTCTCGAGTTCTCTCTGGCGGAAAAAGGAGAGAAAAAAAAAGTTGAGAAAGCTACATTGAATCAGCAACGCGCTGTGCAGCTGTATATTCCTCGCAACCTTGCGTTTGCAAAAATATTCCGCATAAATCCAGGAGTGGAAGAGGGGTGGGGGGATGGAGGGGGCAGCGAGTATTGTAATGTGGTACCGAGGCGGCACAATGGAGGAGGACAAAAAGAAGAAATAGGAGGAAAAGCGAAACAGCCAAGGGATAGAGAGAAAGAGAAAGTTGAGTATTTCTTCGATGGCGCGACAGTAGAAGCCCTTATCTTCGTATACTCTGGCACCGGCCTCGGTCCGACGTATCCCGCGATATTATCGATATTTTATTCGTATTTACCCTACATTGGCTTCGGTCTATACTCTCTCTCTCTCACACACACACACATACTGTCCCTGATGTCCCCACAACTGGGGTGCCTCTTCCTTTTTCCTTTTCACCCTCGAACCTACATACACACACACATACGGTGCGCGCATGTAAGGAGGACACGGCCATGTTATACGACCAGCTTCGTAGATCTCGAAGAGGGTGACTAAAAGAAGGATAGAAACTCGCGCGTACACTCGCGTGCTTCGGCTGCACGTGGGGATTACTTTGATGCATACGCCTCGTTTCCATGCCTTATTTAACTGCGCTGCCGCGGCAAGCCGGCTCCTTGTTTTTTTCTTCACCCCTCCACATATATATACCTAGACGCTCGATTCGCCTGGCAAGAGAGATCGCCAATGTCAATACGCGGCCGAGGAAGTCGTATTTATCTTTCCCTTTGCCGATCCCCCACAAGTTCTTTTGCCCTATACGCCCCCCGCGTACTCGCGATCCCTTGAGCTGTGTGTGCTCGACGCGCGTTTCCGGCAGTGCGCGCACGGCCTTACAAACGACCCGTGCTTCTTCTCGATTCTTTTGCGCTGAAAAATTTCGACGCGCCGGCATACGTCATTGCGGATTTGCAAATTATAGGTTCAAGGGTGCCAAGAGTTTTCCCGAGAGAGTTTGTCAGCAGAAGATAATGGAATGTGGGGTAAGAAAGTTATATTTTTAGAAGCTACTTTCACACGTAATTTATGTCTTTGGAATATTCTTTAAGAGGATATATAATCTCTTATATAGCGAATGTTATGGAGTGTTTCGAACAATTAACTACGGATTTTATTCTTGTAAATATATAGTTTATCAATCATCTGATGAAATAAGATAATTATTAACGCCATCTTCAGTGTACAATATTATACATTTTCATCATAGTTGCAATCTGTTTATGTTGATACATCGATGTTAAAGATAAAACGTCACAGAGTACAACAATCGTAATTCTTACTTGAATAATAGTATAATATCTACAGCGTATTTTCGTTGGTACAAACTATTATGATCGAAGCTACTCTAAATTTAACTAGAGTCATTTATATTCATGTACTATAATTTTGATCTAATTATCATCAATTTAACTTGAAATCTAAACAGTATTAATAAATGCAACCCATAATAATTACATGCCAAATTGTGCGCCAAGTACACAAAAATGAAATAATGTAATGTTCGTGGGATAGTAAAAAAATGGACATAAGACAAACCAAATTTTGGTGTAAAAGATTTTATTTTGTCAACGTTTCAGGAATTTGTTGGTACTCCATCTCTTTAAGGCTACAATTGTAAATTAATAAACGTATGTTAAGCGCAAAACTACCGGACAACGATATAAGTCAAGGTAGACACATATAGCATCAAAATCTAAAACATTGACCCAATGCAGGTTCGTCTAGGATCGTCAACAAACATTCGAACATCTATACATCTATTCCGTGTAACGGTCAATATTGATCAAAAAAATATTTATTTGATACGTTGTAATATTGAATTTGAATGAAAAACAAAAAGCAAGGTAGAAAAAATATTCTTTAAAATGTCTGTGGCTATTCTAAAAATAGACAAAATCAAAACATTTTTCAAACGAAAAAATATAAATTTTTATATTCTTTTATGAATTTACAGTAGAAATTATTTTTTAAATCCTAGAATGAATTAGATTCATTTTGAAAACAAAATCACAAGAGCATGAAAAGCAATGAGTTTGTTCGGCGTTATATTACACGTATATATTACTTAATCAAACACTACACTGCCATATCGGAATACAGCTAACAAAGAAATCGCCATAGATTTTCACATAACACTAAGCCACGCTCGTGACCGCAACAACGGTGAATCCCACTTCGATCGCAGTGCGCACTCACGTGTCTCCCTTCATTTCCCACATCGCTCCCTGTCGCCAGAAGATTACATTTGCCAAAGCTCGATGATGATCATCGTAGTATTCGTAGCTGCGCGCGCAAGTAGGTACAATAATATTGCTGTATCCACTGGCAGTAGGCGTGGACGCGCGTGCTACCGACACTATATAGATTGCAATACGATGCCTGTCGCTTTCGGCGTTTTGTTTGCTGGCCCGTCATATCGATAAATCAGGGCTGTAGGCACGCGCGAACGAACGAGCGACGCTGCGGGACAATGGCGTCGGTCAAATCACGCGGCTTATAACTATATCTACCATATTCCCTGGATAATCCGTCGTCGCCGCAGCGCGCGATTGCCACGGTTTACTTAGCTCGCACTATTCGCACCGGCTTTGCGTGCCATTGGCAAATGTTTATACCGACGGCGGCAGCCGGAATGCAAGCGCAAACGCCGCCACCAACCCCGACACACGAGCCCCCGGGTTATCTGCGCGTGTATCTCTCCTCGGGAGAGCTGCTGCTCGACTCCCTTTTCCGTTTCTCTCTCTCTCCTTTTATTTTTAGGACGCGAAGCAGGGAGGCTGCGGGCTGTTATATATGTGTGCGTATGTGGCGAGTGGAGGTTTCGTCGGGCAAACAACCGTACGCAAATTTTAGCGCGGTTCAAGGCGGAAATCTTGAGGCGGTTTCTTTGCGTGAATCAAAGTGAGAATTGTTCGTAATAGACAGTTGGTTTAGCGAATGAAATATTTTTTTATTTTCCATCTCCATTGTTAATAAACTTAATTATTCAGACTAGATGAATGTAATAGTTATTCAAATCTCTTGAAAATAGGTAACCTGATGACAAATAATATTTATTTATGATTTTTTAAACAGTTTTACTTTTAAAGCGAAGCTATTTTCTGTTTTAATTTGTCGTTTCAAAGTTCATTCATAAATTTTACATTATTTTGCTGTATCAGGGTTGACGAACGTCCCTTTGTCTATCTCCAGCCACAGTACGACTGCATCTCCTACATTTTGATTTTAAATTTATAATGAGGATATTTTTCACCATATAATATATTTTACAACATAATTTATATTTTACAAATTTTTCATTCGATTTTAGCCTAATTTTTTTATATTGCTTAATTTGTTGTGGATTAATGGAACTGTGAGGATGTTGTATTTTCTTAATATAATGACGAGCATGTGTTATAAAATTGTGTGATATCATAGCGGCAATATGATGCCTGTATTGGTTTTATCTATGTTTTTCTCCTTATTTTGATATCTAATTTTCCTCAGTCTATTTTTTATACAATCATCAATTAATTTAGTTGGAAATGATTTGTGTACAGATGTTTTTTAATCTTTCTTAGAATTTTCATCGTGGAACTGTGCATCAGATAACCGTATCGCTCTATCAATTGAATTTTGTACGATAAGATAATTGTGAGATTAGTTATTTAATACTCAAGAATATATGTTCTCATTATGATCACGTACTTAAATACTATACAATGGAGGGATTTTTTAATTCAAATCTATACAAAATATCTTACCAGTAAATCTAGGTAAAGCTTTGATAAATCTTTAAGTATTTTATCCAGAAGAGTTTCTGGAATTTCCCAAGCCGCAACATAATTTTTCTTGTCATTACGAGACATTTCTCTTTTATTTCCTCTTGTGAGTCAAACTAAAAAATTTAAATCTCCTTTGTAAGATTTCTTTTTCTGAGTTCAGTAGTACCTTTCTTCAACTACATAATAAACTCAGTAGTATAGAAGATTTTTATTTGATATCGAAAAAATAGTAGGATATAAGCTTTTTGATATTTCTTTAATTTGATTCCAAAAATTTAAAGTTAATATCGCAGTTTTTATGCTTATTCACTTCTATTTTATTATTTATATGATATCTATTCTTTCGGATTTACTACCTACCTTGTACATGTATTTCCCAGAAATACCTGTATCTTTTTCTTTCGCTAAAGCCTCCTATCAACATTTCTTATAATACTCTCTAAATGTAAAAGAGTGGAAATTCACTACCTCAATAGATATAACTCGTGCACTTAAAAAAGTTAATATACACTATTAAAATAGTAGATTTGACTATTTCGGGGTGCATATTCACTATTTCGTAAGTGCACGAGGTTTTAACTATTGAGATGGTGAATTTTCACTCTTTTACATTTAGAGAGTATACTATACTTACTATTGTGTTTAAGAACATTTTCCAAAAAAACATATTTCTTTCAGAATTGATACAAAAATTTTTCGTTAAAAGATTCACCGTTTTATGCCTCATTTTCGTGCTTTAACGATATTTTCAATCCTTCGCTGTCTTCTAGATGTAAAGCATTCCAAATTTCTTATTGTAAATTTCGCATTTTACCATAATCTTGTTGTTTATACGCACGGAAAACTGTAAAAATTGTAGAGATTCATAAAATTCCTTCTTGGTCATTCCTTTTTATACTCTGCGATTCTCCGCAGTTTTAATTTGAAATATTTTGCAGAAATTAATGACTCATTCCGTTGAACAGGAAACCCATGAGTAAACTTCAAGTAAGTACATAGCAAATCTCCCCCACCCTTACTAGCGCGCGCGTGCTCATCTCATTTTCTTCCTCTTCGCATTTTCCGCCACACTAATCGTACTTATCAACTATGCATCCTGTGCCCTTTCCGCGAACTTTGCATTATTTCGCTTTACCATCTTTTACTCCCCCTCGACTTTCGCTCGCTTACATGCTATAAATGTAAACATTCCGAAGAGAGAAAGGGGGAGAGAGAGAAAGAATGGTTGAGTGCGTTGATGTAGCAATGCATCGTACTCTCCCGTGTGTAGCTTTATTACACTGTTTGCATAGCCTTAAACAATCGCAAGCGTAAATACATGTACTCCCGTACTACCGGCAAATCAAGTAAACGCGCAGGAATTTTGCTTTTCTGTCTCTCCTCCCACTTTTTTCGACTAATGATAAAAATTATCCCAGCCGATCCGAACCATTCGGTTTATACGCAAACACGTGCCAGCGGCTCATAATAGGCTGGCCTCGTTTTTTTTCTTGTTTGCATAAACGAGAGGAAGGAAGGGCATACACGCGGAGAGGTAGAGACATACATTTCGCAGTTGCGCTCTCGAGAGCGAACAAACGACGTGAGCGCGCGTACATTCCGGCTTTTTAAAACCGAATCAACAGGGCGGCGCATTGTTAAGCTTTGTGAAATGAAAATAAGCTCTTTACTAGCACGCTTTACCGATTACGGCTAAACGGAAATGCGCTCGGGCAATAATTATTGCAGTGTCCGGGTGCAGAGATGTGGCGGGGGGAAATTCATTCAAAATTTTATTATTTTCAGCCAGGATTAAATTTGCATGAATGATATATACTAAAACGTAGTCTTCTATCTCTTTATACGTTCTCTTTCAGCGACCCATATTCCATGGCCGTTAAATTTTGCCCGATATCTTTAAGTTTCTAACTTTATCGTTTTATTTGTTGATGATTGCATATTTTATTTAATATAATAAAGAGTTGAAGTAGTATATACATCACAAAATTGGATTATTGTTTTTTAAAATTCAAGTTACATTTTTATGATTTATATAATATGATTATTATATTTCTTATCTGATCGATGTAGTTAGTAGAAGTTTTTAATGATCAGTATAACAAAATAATCGAACACTAAAGTAGTTTAAACATTCTTGCTACTTGGAAAAATAACCTAATTATAAGATAAGTACCTAAGTACCAACAAAGTAAAAAATAAATCTTCGCAAAAAGGAAGAAAAAGTAACATTATCACGCTTTAAGCCTTCGCAGTGCCATCATTATATCATGAAAAACTTTCAAGTATTCAGGTCATTTTGTTATAACTACCCTCTTGGTAACACGCTGCCCTTCTTTACGCCAAAACTTTCGTCGAGTAATGCCATGCAACTTTCAAAAGTCGAATAAACGGAACCTTTCGTGGCTTCAAAATAAAGAGAAACGAGTAAACTGCTGAAACAAAAAATCTTGAAAAAAGCTTGAACTTCGAAGACGAAATGCTTAAGAAAGTCAAACGAATCAGCCTCAAAAAGGAGTAGGAAAAGAGAGAGAAAGCAGCACACCGGAAGCATAAGATGCGAAAAATACTCGAGGGGTCGAGAAAGTGCTACTCGACGTGCCAGGCGCGTGCGCACATTCGACTTGCACCGTTTTGTTTATTACCAACGGCACATAAAGTCTGAGATAGTGCCGTTATATAGCGGCTCGGTAAGACGCGAATAAAGAAATGCGTTTCGCTTCTCTCGAGAGAGAGAGAAAGAGAGAGGCAGAGGCAAGAGAAACAGCAGAAGAGGCGAGAAGGAACGATCGAAAAATAAAAGCTACGAGCACGCGGGAGGGCGCGAGGAAAAGACAAAGGGAGATGAGAAAAATTCCAATTCCCGGAGAGAATAGCGGGAGACGCGGGCGTGCGCGTGCACCCGGTCGTTGAATCTCGAAAATGGTAGTATCCACGATTCGCAATCAAATTTTCCTCCTTTTTGTGCCCCATCTCTTTCTCTCGCGGGGGAAAATTAACCGAAATAAAGGGACCTTTTTTCATTAGTCGAACATTTTCAAGAGAAAGATTCATTTAGCATGATGGCCTAGAGGATAAAATCTAATTTGCTCCAAGTTTGAGAATGCAGAAACTATTCTTAATTAAGGTGAATTCGGAGAAAAAAAGTTGTACCAAACTAATTTATTATAATGTACTGAAACATAATAAACAGTTTTTAGTAAAAATAAAATAAATAAGAAAAATTATTGTATTTCTATATGTGAAAAAGAATAGATTGAAGAATTATATTTTATTCTGCTAACATTATTTTAAAGCCTTTTCGTAGACTTCCAGCTTGTTTATAAAGGGATATAATCCACGAGTTAATCTAGTTCTTTTTAAATTGCGTAGCGTAGCGAGGACTAGGGAGGATCAGGATCTTTTGTTTCGTCCCTTCATTATGTGGCGTTAAAAGGCTTTCTGATATTGAATTATTTTCCCGATTCATCTCCCAGAGATTATTAAACAAAATAATGCGTAGGGGAAAGTCAGGCAAAATGAAACCCAGCTCAGTCTTAAATCTTTTTTAAAATATCATTCGACCCTATAGCATATATAAGTTATAAATAATATTATCAACTATATAATTAACCAATAAAATAGTTTTGAGTAAAACAAAGAATAGTTTACAAAAACAAACAACCATTTTTACTATTTACCTTTTAAATATATTTTTAATTAATTACATAAAAAATTTATTTCATGAATTAATACTGATTATGTTTCAACTAGTAAATCGGTAATATTTATGTTAACCCCTTTTCACATTCTTATGTATTATTTGGAGCAGATGAAGCAGGCGCTTAGAAAATATAAGAGACAATATAATGGCAAACAAAAATAAAACATCATCACTCAAATAATCTCGGTCGATTAAGCGACATACAAGGTAGTAAAAGCGAGGGAAAAAGAGAGTGAGTGGTATTCGCCTCATCTTTTCATCCCCCATGCGAATCGTGCATTTGGCCGGGTTTCTCACGCAAACCATGACGAATTCTGGCACTTGTTCGCCCCCTTTCACTTACTCGAGCGTTAGCTTCGGACCCACCCCCATGTTATAGTTTGTCTTCCACTCGATGTGAGTCTTATTGTTTTTTTATGTCTCTCTCGCCTGGGTCACCTTTATTGTATTTTAAAGTCATTACCGAAAAATATGTGACGTTTCATTGGAATGGTTAACCAAACCTTTATATGATAGTAAAAAATAGCTTCTTTTAAGTAAAGTTTCGTTAAATATTATAAGTTCTCATTAACTATAAGAAGTAACATAAAAAGAATGAAAGAAAAAAAAATGACAACAAATTTTTATATATTTTTATATCTAATATCCACATATTCATAAATTATTAAACATTTTAAAACGCGTGGAATATTATGTACATTTATTTGTACAAATCAAATAAATTCTTCAATTTCAATTAATCGCTCGTTCCATTTAATTATTTTTATATAGAAGATCAAACAGTGAAAACGGTTCATTCATTTTTAGCTGTTAATTTTGAGAGTACTTACATAATATGCGAATCAAAGAGAATAGTTAACATTCGTACATTGCATGAAATATATATGCAAAATTTAATCGACACAATTATAATCATCGTAACTCAAAAGTGATTCAAAGCTAAATGCTGTAAATTATTGAGCTAAAATTAATTATTCAAGCAAATATTTAATATTTATTAAAGTGACGTGTTTGTACATAGGAAAGTTAATTAATGAAATTGCAGCGCAACAATAGTAAAAAACGGCATGGGGCAGAAGAAAATTAAATCTAATGCACCGGGAACACGTTGAAGTAATTCGTTATTACCGAGCAGTTTGCCTCTCGCCGTAACATCCTTCATATCTTTCTGTCTTCTTCTCCCTCCCTTTACTTTCTATCCCAGGCGTGCCTCAACCCTCGCCCAGCCGCCAGCTCGCAAACACACGCGCCGCGTCCGCACACAGAGAATGAGAGAGAGAGAGAGCGAGGGAAAGAGAGAGAGAGAGAGGGCACACTTCATCCACTGTGCGTCATAATAATGGCACTCCGTAGCCGTACGCACGCGCCCGCGCGCTACTACACCGCCTACGTGACTCGTAATAATTTCCTCGCGGGCCGCAAGTTTCAACTTCGGCTCCCTTCTTGCGCGCCGGCGCGCTTTCTTTTTGAATTTCAACCTAGGACTTGAATGGCATTATTCAGCGGCTGGCGCTCTGCGTTGGACGCGAGCGCGCGCAAAAGCTTTTTAAAGTTTTTTATTACTCCTGCAGCGGCGGCGACGACGGCGGCTGCGTCGTTCTGCGAGTGGTACTTGGACCAGAGCCGGCGGGAGGTTATTTAAAATTTCGCTTTTGAATGTATAAGTTTACTTACGCTGGCCGTAATTGAAACACTTTGTCATTGGTACCCGCGAGGAAAACATGTTTGTTTTGAGAACACGTAAACTATTTAATAGCTAGTATACATTATTTCTTACGCATCTACGGAAGTTTGAAGAATACCATTTTTGAGCGAGACGATAAAATTTTATCAGATTGAATGTTTTTAATTTTTGATAATTTGGGGAATCTTATAGTCGACCCATTTTCTGGAAAGTATAAGTGTGGTTGAATAGTATGTGGTACCGAGTTACAAGCGAAAAATACATTCAATTAAGATCTGATTATCTGAAAACAAACATTATTTGAACATTATAAAACATTGTTTATTATGTCATCCACTTTCTATATATTTACAATTTTATTCTATTTAGCCACTTTTAATATTATTAGAGTTATGTTCCAAGTTACATACTTATAAGAATGCATTGTTTGGAAAATTAAAAAAATAATTACAACGTTTTCTTTTCGAGAAAGCAAAAATATTTTATTTTATTAACTATGAAAGTTTGAATTCTACGCGTAAGCCCATAGGTATTAAATTTATCATATACATAGAAAAAGGATAAATGCCAATTTCAAAACCAACTAATTGTAATGGCTAATAAATTAAAATGAATTCCGGCGCGCACTATAAGCGCGTGATGATCATCATATAGTAATCATAATAATATCAAAAGCGATTCACTTATAATTCTGAAGCAGAAACACGATTTACAGCGCATATTACAATAATGGTGCTCTCCAAGTCTGCAATTACGGGCCGCGTAAATTGAAATAATTTACAGAACTCGGGGTGTGTTTTGGAACTGGGAAAATGACCTTTCGTACTTTGGCAAATATGTAGATAATTTGTATTAAAAAGGTGAATACATTATCAGTTATCGTTAATTCCGATTAAATTCCTAATAATGTTATCTTCAGATGTAGCTTATCGTTAAAATGTATCTATATAGACATGTTAATTTTATAAGAGAATATAATAATATTATAACAGATCAGTTAAAGATTGCTTATGAGAAATAAATACGAACACAAACAATGGAGTAAATTCTCTCATTAAATTTTTGTATAATTGCATTAGGAATTAAAAAAACTGAGACAATTTTGCTATAATCATAATTTACATATTAATATATATTTAAATATGTCTCTCGTAAAAGGCTTGGCAAACAAGAACCTACATTTTATTCAATCGTCTCATTCAAAAACAGTTTTTGTACAACAACGATTTTATGATTGATTTTCCTATTACCGTCCTTTTTCTCACAATTTTTACCCTCATTTCGTACTTGTCATTATACCAACGAACAGCTCACACACACACATGCACACACACACACACGGCGACATTCCCCCGGTCATTATTGCCCCTCATCAGCGTTTATCGGCCGCTTCTGTCATCTCCTCAGCAACTGGCGCATTGGCGAGAACACGCCACACACTCGCGGAAAAAGCCGACCATTAAAAAACTCTTTTCCTGCGAGTCGTCAAAGCCCGAGTAGGGCACAGCCTGTGTGTAATCTCTGATCCGCGTCACCTCAAAACTAACTCGCAGATCGCGTTCAACTTCGGTAATCCAGCTGTGTGGGCGATAGCCGCGCACGCGCTCTGTGCAATTTCAATTTCAATAATACCAGATGTTCGCGCGCTCGTTTTTTCGCTCTCCTCGCCTCTCAGTTGTCATAAAAAAGACTGCAAAGCTCGTAAGAAGTCCCCCTGTGTTTGCTTAACTTCGCTAGCGCGCGTGCTCGTACTCGTTTATTACGGGTAGGCTTTATCGTAGCGAGCATTTTTTCGCGGACGCAGAGGCTTAGGTATAGCCTGCACGCCACCACCTGCTTGTCCTAAGGTTCGGCTTGAGTGCAGCTACACATATACTGCTACCCGCCTCAGAGCGATATTTGTCATGCAGCCTTCGCGGAAGTTTGTTCTGTGCTCGCGCGCGCGCGCGAACCTCCAGATCCGATCGCTGTGCATGCGACAGTGGTGGCAAGGCGCCGACGGGGCGCAAACTGCGCGCGAATTTAGCGCGAAACCACGAAAGCCTCACGCCGGAGTCGTGGGGAGGAGAAACGAAAGATCACTTAGCGCGATGAAATATTGATCGATTGTACTGGTAAGTGTTAAGATTTTATCTTGCGTTGGTGTTAGTTTGTTACACTGCTGTTTATTAATTCTTGAAGAGTGAATTTTAATTTCATTTCATTTTAGAAAAATGAGAAGAAGGTGGTATCTAAGACTTTTGAAGATATAGTTTATTTTAAGCTACCAATTCTACGCTTTCTGTATTAAATTTTAAGTATATCAAAAGAAAATTAATTAATATTAATAAATATTATTGTTAAAAGAGAAATAAAATAAATTGAAAAAAACCGGCAATGTAATCATGCTCGTTGATTGAGCCAAAATAGAAAAAGTTATTCCAGAGTTTCATGAAATGCATTTTATATACGCAATTATAAACTAAATATTCATGGGATTGCTAGTATCAAATTAGAATCTGTTTCAAAATGATATAAATTTGAAATTCACTTTTTAAAGGTAAAAACTCGCTACTACGAAGAAAATTTTTTTGCATGATTTGCATTCTTTAAAAAATTTTTGCTGGGGTATGCCTCGATATTCTTTTCTTCCCTTTTTAGACCGTGTGATTATGGATTTTTTGTAGGATTCGTCGTTTAGTTAAGAGTAGCTGAGAAATATAGGATATCTATAAATAACTTTTTTTTCAGCAATAAATGTACGAAATAGATTTGAGCAAATAATTCAGCTGTGGAACATATTATTAGATTAATTTTTTCGCCATCTCCAATAGGTAAAAATAGCCGTTTACTGCGCTAAAAATAATGTGGATTGCCACCAACGTATACATACAAGTTTTAAATTCATGCTGTATGTATTTATGTATATTTAGAAG
>JAPYZO010010902.1:0-11726 GCA_030522905.1 Torymus flavipes
AAATTTTTTTTCTAAGTAAGAATTTTCTCAGAATTTTTCGGTATCGCTGAACGCATGAAATTTTGATAAAACAAAAAAATACGTGTCAAATAATTTTTGTAGAAGAACATGAATACTTTTATCCCAAAATGATCGGTGACATAGGCATACGCGGACCATCTGATTTGAAATGGATTCGGCCAGATATGTATGAATAATACGTATAATAAAGTGTTCACGGTAAAAATGATTTTATCAACTTTCACGTATTAATACACTTTTGGCCAGGATGATCTTAGCTTCTTAAATTTCAATTGGGCTTTCATATTTCATATGACCTGCTGCATATTCCACATATGAAAAATACAAAAAGATAAATTGTTAGCTTATAGTGGAATGGATGCTGCTACAGTAAGATTATATACATGATCACATTGAAGGTGTCAGACCTATATATTTATATTTAAACCATTTCATGTGAGAGAATGGGTCTCAGGTATAGAAAACTGAGTTTCAGGGAGGAGAAGAAATGGGGGAGACGATGACTGATGATTTTATAAGTTTTATGGTATTTATCTTTAAAGCCTAATTTCTGAAAACATTAAAATTTCACCTTTAGCGTTACTTTTCTCTGAGACGGGTTCATGAATTTTCATGGGACAAACGGCAAATTGTTCGTAATTTATGCAGTTTGGGCCCTAAGAGTTGCAATTTTAAGATTTTTATGTTTAAGTATTTTTTTCATGCTAAAACCCCTAAAAATTCAATAAAATGGAAAAAATTATGGCAAAAAAATCAGTTTTTGACATGATAAAAATACTGAAACATAAAATCTATAAAATTGCAACTCTTAGGGCCCAAACTACATAAATTATAAACAATTTTCCACTTATCCCATGAAAATTGATGAATCGGTCGCAGAGAAAAGTAATGCCAAACTTTTTTACTTGAAAATGGTATAACTGAGGATAAAATGAGTTTAAGGACCTCTACCTTAGCTCATTTTATTCAAAATGAGTTATGTTTACAATATATTTTCATTATTTTATGATAATAATAGTTTTTATCATTTTTTTAGGTAATTTTGGCCAGAAAGGCCTATAGGTATAAGACCGCCTTAATCATACTCATTGGTCCTACCTACATACTAGGCGGCGAGAAATCTTTCTCAACGGATTGCCCATATGACGGCGATATCTATCAGAATCTATACCTACAATCACATATAACGTATATACATTAATTTAATACGAATATTTGTTAGAATATGCGAACGTATATGTACTTTTGATGTTTCTTTTCTAAATTCGTTATCCATATACATTTATATATTCCATATATAATATCTGTACTATACTCATTGCGGGGAGCGTCAATAGAGTAAAGGGGGGAGGTGTGTGACATCCGTCGTTACTAAGTATGTCATCAACAAATATTGCAATTATTTTTCGCAATCGAAATCGACACACTAATGTATATCGCGTACGGTAATATAAAATCGCGGACGCTGTCAGCACTCCGGCAAGCGCTTACCGTAATCGACGCGTTACACTTAATCATCTTTCATCTTTTCGTCGGGTATGAAACCGCTCGAACGCAAGGAGAAAAATATCACTCGTTTTCCTCCGGCGCGCCACTGCATAGTCGATTAGTGTGGACAACTACCGGATACTTGAGGGCCCACTGTAGGATTCCAGCGTCAAACGGGTATCATCTGCTCAATAATTGAGAAGAACCAACAACTAAGCCACCTAGAGTTTAGGTATTATTTTCTTATAAGTTATGCCGAAAAGCTTCATAAAAACCATAAACATAAAACATAAACATAAACCACATTGTGGTTTTATTTCTTTCTTCCTAGAACAGTGGGAGCTCTTGAGCGAGGCTAAGACTCCCAGGACACACAACCTTATTAAATTTAAATACACCCGATTCTCTTCACTTGTCGAGTTGCTAGCGCCGCATCAGGCAGATAGGGGAATGCTCGTCAGATATGAAAGGCACCGGGGAAATAAAATACCCGGGGCGGACCAAAACTAACTAGGGAAAGGCACCCCAAATAATAAACCAAATATGGAAGATGTGCTAAACAACATAATACCCCAATCGCGTATAATCAACAATGAGGAGAATCCGGTTATCGATTCCGATCGGATGAAAGTGTTGGTGGTGGATTCAGGCTCCACGGATTTTGGGGGGAGCCAAAAGCATGATGTGGCCAATCAGGCTGGTGCAGAAGGGGTGGATCGCTTGGCCCCTACCACATCTCAAAAGACGATGGAAGAAGATGAGGCTCCAAATGTCGATCACGCGAAGAGGTGGAACAAGGAGTTTAGTTCCCTTGAAAAACAGTTTGACGCCTTGATTATCTTTATTACACCAAAGCACAATATCCACAAGGAAATTAAGAAAATGGTGGATAACATCAAAATAACGTAGTCACCTAAACAAGCTGGACAGCGGATTCTTGTATATGATCACCGCAGCCATGAAGGCAGATGAGCAGCAAACCATACCATCACGTGTAAAGGACACAGGTATCAAGAAGGTGCAATCCCAAGGTGGCGAGGCTAATGGTACACCCAGCAAGCGGAAAGAGATCTCTCCTCTGCAACCTGTGGATCAACAGAAGAGAAAAATCAAGAGAAGAATGAAACCGAACCACTTGGAAACAATAGACTGAGAGATGGAGACAGTCTTGCTAGATCCAGTTCAAGAAACAAAAAATCCTGAATGGCAAAAGGTAGAGAAGAAGAAGACAACAAGGAAGAAAAGCAAAGAAAAGAAGAATCCGATGAAGGAGGAAACTAAACAGCGGAGCAGACGTCTGCGCCCTTGTTATCAAGCCAACACAAGGTAAGACGTATGCTGATGTCCTTAGCAAGATGAAACAAGACACCACCCTCCAGGATATGGCCTTGCAGTGGCCGGAGTGCGCATGATGATATCGGGCGATGTTCTTCTTATCCTAAACAAGGATAATCAGGGCAATTGGCCAGAAGATCGTCTCGGTACTCGGTGAAGATGCAACATCAACGCCCGAATACCGGAAATAACACTAGAGGTAACTCGTTTAGATGGAACGACCACAAAGGACGAAGTCCACCAAGCAGTGATGAGAGAACTTGAGAACGGCCATAGCGTCGCCCCAGAAGCAGTTGTATCAGTGAAGATGACCTTTGGCGGCATGCAGACAGCATTGTTGAAGCTACCAGCGCTGGCAACCAGAAAGCTCCTCGAGAAACAGATGATGCTCGTGAATTGGTCGAGCGTACTAGTACGAGAAATTATGAGGCCTACGGAGTGATTTAAATGTTGGTAATATGGCCACATCTCGAATACATGTACCTCAGAGATCGACAGATCTAAATGATGCAACAAGTGCAGCAAAGAAGGCCACAAAACGGAGACGTGCAAGGTGACACCATATTGCGATCTTTGCAAAGAGGCAGGCAATACACTGAGAAAAAACATCCGCTAATATTGCCGAAAACTTCGGTAAAAACAATCGAAATTCTCCGGCAGGATGACTTAGGCTAGAGTTGCTGAAGGTGTCGGTAAACACCATAACATAGTCGACCTCTCCAAAGGTCATGTGACCTTAGTTGTTGTTGTTTCTACCTGAAAATGTGGTAAGTTTTACCGAAACATTCCGCGATTTCTACTGAAGCGTACATCGGTAGAACCCACATAAGTGACTGCAGGTAAATTCGCATATATTTTTTCTCAGTGTAAGGAGAAAAAGTATGTTCACGGGACCAGAAGTTGTCCAGTATACGAGAAGGCATACCAACACTTGCTTCTAAAATGGCATTGAAGATAATAAAATCGACCTCAACCACTGCGAGGCAGCACAAGACCTGCTGATTCAAACGGTGCGAGAAGAGAAGGTAGATGTTATCGTAGCTGACCAATACAGGAACCTCTATGGCCTTTCGTGGAAGACTGACGCGGCGAACTCAGCAGCCATTTGGGCTTGTGGTAAACATCCCGTCCAAGAAGTCATGAAAAATCCTGAGGAGGCATTCGTGAGAGTAAAGATCAGCGGCATATATTTTTATAGCTGCTACATGCTACCAAGCATGCCTCATGAGTTCTTCGAGAGGGTATTAGACCGAATCGTCGAAGACGTCAGAAATCGAAGTCCAGTGGCTATTGCAGGTGACTTCAACGCCTGAGCAGTGGAATGGATCAACAAGAAGCTCTTCTCAAACGCTCTTGGAAGCGTTCTCAGTGCTGGACCTCGTACTGCTCAATGACTGAGCCAACCTTCATCAGAGATAAAACCAGTTCAATGATAGACCTCACGTTCGTCAACAGCGGCCTTCTCAAAGGTAATATCTGCTGGAGGGTGTCTGACACCTGCACACGAGTGATCATTGTGCCATAGCCTGAAGAGTTGCAAAACAGAGAGAGTCGGAGAACCGACCGCCAAAGAAAAACACATTCACCGGCTGAAAAGCAAGCGCATTCGATGCTGAGGCTATGCGCCTCTGTATGGCGGTTGGCTGTGTCGAGGGATCATCAGCCGAAGAAAAAATGGAAGACGTAATGCGAAAAATGATAAGCGCTTGCGATGTCGCCACTCGCCATGCCGAGGAGAGGAAATGGAAACCCACACAGGCTAGTCTACTGGTAAAGTGATAGAATTGCACAGCTCCGTGCGAAGTGCCACAAGGCAAGGAGCGTATCTCAGCGAGCCCGGGGGAAACCCACCCTTCCTGAATCAGAACAGAAATTTAAGTTGGTACGATCCAAACTGACCAAAGCTATAAAGCTTAGTAAGCGGCAGAGTTGGACCGAGCTACTAGGGGTAGTTGACGATAATCTGTGGGGAAGACCTTACAAGGTCGTCATGGCTCGGCTCATGAGTCACTCAAGACAACAACCCAAATGCCCCGAACAACTCAAAAAGATCGTCAGTACTCTGTTCCCGGAGCAAGAACCCTTCAGCTATCAAATGAAGCAAGAAAATAAGCACATCTGTCCGATCACCCGAGAGGAGTTACTTTGAACGAACAAGAGAATCGGAAACAGCAAGGCGCCTGGAATAGACAACATCCCCAACGTGACGTTGAAGACAGCAGTCAACGCGATACCTGAGACATTTCTAGACATGTACAGTACATGCCTCGCAAAGGGAACCTTCCCTGAGCGATGGAAGCGGCAGAGACTTGTACTCTTACGAAGGGCAACAAATCAGACAGCAATATCAGACTCCGAGCGTCTTACAATGGCATCCAAGCAGCCAGTGTCCTACTGCCAGTAGCAGCAGCAAAAAAGCTGATGAAAACTCGTAAGCTCAGAATAGGGTGGGTCAATTGCCGGGTCCGACTACGTGAAACAGTGAGGCGTTGCTTCAAATGCCATGAAATCGAACACCTGGCACTGAATTGTAAAAGTCCAGTTGACTGGTCGTCCCAGTGCTTCAGGTGTCGAACGGAGGGTCATAACGCAGTGAACTTACCGACCATCAACGAGCAGGTAACGACGGAGGTCGAAGCAACAAACAACAACAATAGTCAAAGTGCTTCAAATCAACCTGAACCACTGTACGGTAACCCAGGACCTGCTTCCCCAACTGATCCAAGAGAAGAAAGCGGACATAGTCTTCATTAGTGAGCAGTACAGGGATCTTAGTGAACCAAACTGGGTAACAGACTATACCAGTACGGCGGCCATCTGGGTATGCGGAGAACTTCACATATACAAAAAAATGGACGTCCTCCGACCCAGATTTATCTGGACTGAAGTAGCTGGTATAAGACTATATAGCTGCTACCTACCACCCAGCGAATCAATAAAAGAGTTCGAAAGATACCTGGATACTATCGTCGCCAGCGTTAGTACCTCTACACTGCCGAACGTAATCGGAGGGGACTTTAACGCTTGGACAACCGAATGAAGCAGCAAGAAGACGAACCACTGTGGGCGCGCACTACTTAAGGCCTTGCTGATACTAGAACTAGAGATTGCTAACATAGGGATGATGCCAACCTACACTAAAGAAGAAAAGTCATCCATAGTAGATCTGACTTTTGTCGATCCCAGAGTGAGTCGAGAAGGCTCATACTGGTAAGTCAGTGATCGATACACTGGCAGCGATCACCGCGCTCTCACGTACTAGCTGCACCCGACAAGCAGGACAGCGACCATGACTCGGATACCGAAGAGAAGTAGGCACCAGTTTCTTTCGACAGGGAAACTTTTTCCTGTTTTCTGGAAGGACCATCTGTAGAAGGAACAGAGGCATGCGATACTTCGATATCCATAAAACCGAATCATAGTGGACGACCTCCAGTCTACTGGTGGAACAACGACGTTGCGGTAATACGTAAAGAGTGCCTTCATGCTAGGAGAATGCACCAAAGAGCAGTACGTGGACCGCTGTATGCAGAATTAACGGCTAGCTATGAAAAAAAGAGAAAAGAGCTCAAGATTGTAGAGGCAGAGTCTAGAGATAGAGCTGTAGAGCCAGAGACATAGAGACAGAGACGTTGAGACAGAGACGTAGAGACAGAAAAGAAAAGACAGAGATGTAGAGGCAGAGACGTAGAGGCAGAGACGTAGAGACGGAGCAAAGGATACAAAAATGGAGAAAGAGACGTAGATAGATAGGGACGTAGAGAGGCAGAGACGGAGACGTAGAGACAGAGATATAGAAACAGAAATGTAGAGACAGAGACGTAGAGATAGATGCGTAGAGACAAAAATGAAAAGACAGAGATGTAAAGACAGAGCTGTAGAGACAGAGACGTAAAGACAGATACTTAGAGATAGATTAGAGACAGAGACGTAAAGACAGATACTTAGAGATAGATTAGAGACAGAGACGTAAAGATAGATACTTAGAGATAGATTAGAGACAGAAACTTAGAAACAGGGAGCTAGAGGCAGAGACGTAAAGACAGAGCAAAGGATACAAAAACATAGACAGACACGTAGAGCCAGATACAAGATACAAAGACGTAGAGACGGGGATTCAGATTAAGAGACGTAGAGACAGAGATATAGAGACAGCGACGCAAAAACCGAAACGTAGACGGAGACGTAGAAATAGCAATTTAGATTCTTCGAAATAATGGAAACCTACACTAAATTTAATATATTACACTCTAGATTAAATTGTAGGAGGTAGGCAAGTAGGTAGGTAGGTGGGCAAGCAACACATTACATTGATGAACAATTTTATGCAATATAATATATATTATAATATAATGTCAATTGAAATAAATTTCAACTGCTGTTAATTTTTTGACTTATATGTCTACTATAATTTTGAAATATAGTTTGTAATTTGTTCAAGTATTTAATTAGTTAAACAGTACCCGCGTGTGAAAGACTTTTTTAAATTTTATCACGAATGCTGGGGATCAGGGCAAACGCGATATGGGAATACCTGCGCGACAGCAGTATTCCACCAAGTCACTATAAAACTCTGGGTTTACTATCACTCACAAGCACTCACGCTCACTCTCATACCAAGAAATGACACTCTCAATTAATACAGAAAGCACTGGTAGTGTGCGTTTATTAAAACAGAACTCAAACGAGAACGAGTATAATTCAAACTTACAATAAAATAGGGCGCCAGGTACGCGCGCAACCGTACCGAAATCTCTTTACTATTAGTGCAGACGGCGAGCATAATGGTGCTCCAAATTCAACTCTATTTGTAGCTTTAGCTACACGCAGTTAAACTACACGGTTTCACGGCAAACGCGAAGGGTCGCACAAACAACATGTAGCTTCAGCTACAGTCCCCAGGGCACGAAGGTTTCGTCGACGATGTCGCTGACGCGAGCGCACACACACGCTGGTTTACGGCGGGGAAGGAAACAAAGGGGAACTTACTGTAGCTGCGGCCAGGAGACTCGTCGACACGATCTCTCTCTCTCTCTCTATCTCTCTCTCTCTCTCGTTCGTCCTCTCGTCTCCTGCTCCGGACTCTCGACTTCGGCGACGACGGCCAGGAGTTGTCGGGGGCAGCAAAATCAGGTGAACGGCACCGCAGACATACACACGCACGAGGTACGCACGGGCACTTTTTGTCGGGATCCGTCTTACCGAAACGCACGCGGCGAAGCAAGTGCCGGCCCGCAGTCGACCAGCAAGCGTGCGCGCCTGTCTCGGGCTCCCTCGCTCTCGTCTCTCTTAGGCCCTCTGGCTGCCGATCGTGGCTCGTGCCGGCTCCTTAACAGCGGCGGTGGCAACGGCGTGCCGGCTGTTTGGATGGCGGCGGTGGCAACACCGGGCAGCACTGCTGTGGTCGGTTTCTGCTGCTTCTGCAGCTTAAGGGAACAACAGGGCAGTGGGGCGGGAGGGAATACTTTTCGGAAGCGGGCGGACACGTGTGTGCGCGACTTTCCAGAGACGCGGACGGCACCACGTTACAATTTATATATAATAATTATTAAAATATGGTTCTTAACGTATTATGTCAATAGTTATATAATATCTCCAGAGTGAAACGGTTTTATATTTTAAAATAGTATTAATAATCAAAAGGGAAAAAGTATACCCTTTAGGGTGGAACAATACACGGAGAGAAAATTTGAAGAGATTTAAGTCGATACCTTTGAATCACAAAACCTCAACTATCAGTCGAGGCATTTGATGCCAATTATTGTAGTATTTTTTGCCGATGATTGAGCCAAAAGCATTCGATATAACGATCGAGGTGATAGAAGTACATGATCGACAGAAAGCACGTCAATATTTGAGGTGGAATAGTTTGAGAGTACGACGAAGCGCAGGGCCTCGGAGATCGAAGCGCCGTACCTCGACTGATGGGAAGGAAATGCCTCCAACGGTCGAGACACGCGGAGGACGCCGAAGCGCGCGCATTAAAACAAATGAGGAGAGAGGGGAAAGTTTCTATTTCTTTATTATTCGATTACATTTTTATTTTGCATATAAATTATTGTTCTTAGCAATAATTTTTTGTAAATGGATTAATTAAAGGCGTTCTCAATACGTTGGCATGTGGCTTTCTTGATAGAATATTGCGATGTTAGTGCGATAAATATGATTCTTGCAAGAGTGTAAGTTTTTCGCCCGAGCGAAGCGAGTGTAAAAATCACAATCGTGCGAGAATTAGATTTATCACGCGTATCGAGCATTATTTTTTGATGTTATAAAAAATACGATAAGAAGATAGCGTAAAATATCACTCGTTGAATGTTTGATAGAAATGAAAAATTTTTAGTTATTTTCTTACTCTATTTTTCGTAGCTTATAACTTTTTGATAAATCAACATTAATTTTAAAAAACTCAGCTTAAATTTGAGTTTTTTGTGCCTTCTTTTTTATGCTTTTTAGTCCATTTATATAACCAGAATATTCAAAAAGCTATAACCGCATTTGTATAAAAAATTGTTCATTTTAGACATAAGATAGCTTAAATTTCGGAACAAAGGGGGCATATTTAAGTGTATGACTGCTTGGGGGACGATTTTTAGACTAGGAAGGAGTGGGTACTTCTAGATTCGCGATAATGGACACGATCGTCGACTTACGTAAAATTCGTCACCTGGGCATTCGCAGGCAGTCATACACTTACATATAGACCTCAAAATCCAGTTCAGCGTGTCGAAATCCCACTGGGTTCTTCTAGATTATGCAAAAATCGTCTCCTAGGTAAGCGCGTTTATAGTCATACATTTACATAGACTCAAAATCCAGTTCAATCGGTTGAAAAACCTCCTGGGTACCCTTGGACTCGTGCTAAAACCTTTGATTTTCTTAAAAAATCGTCTCACGGGCGTCTGAGTGCAATCATACCAGGGCCGGACCATCGGGAGGGGGGGGGGGCTAGGGGGTCTATAGCCCAGGACTTCAACGTCTCACCTTCGGAGAGGGCCCCGGCTTCAGGGTGACTTCGTCTTCTGGTACGGCTCGTTTTTGGCAAGGCCTCGACTCCGACGGGCTATCCACTTTGTACTCCCCTAAAGAGTACATGAGAGTACATAAGATTACACGAACGTACATAAGAAAGTACAAAGAGCACATACATATGCGGGAAATACGATTTAAATAATTTTTAAACCTAGGTAGCCGGGTATACTAGGTCCACGCATATTAGGAAATTACGCAGAAGTGCAATAAGCAAAACATTACTTAAATAATTTTTAAACTCAAGTAGGCGGGGAAGACGAGGTCCACGCGTATATGAGAATTACGTACGCGTGCAATACGATTATTTAAATAATTTTAAAACCCAAGTAGCTGGGAGATACGAGGTCCACGCATATTAGGGAATCACGTAGAAGTATATCAAGCAAAAAAATTATTTAAAATATTTTTAAACTCAAGTAGGCAGAGGATACGAAGTCCACGCATCTAGAGTAATTACAGAGACGTACAACAGAAAGCAAGACAATTCTATAAATAATTTTTAAACCCAAGCAGCCGGGGGATATGAGGTCCACGTGTATATGAGAATTACGTAGACGCGCAATACGAATATTTAAATAATTTTTAAACCCAAGTAGTCGGGGAATACGTGGTTCACGCATACTAGAGAATTACGTAGAAGTGCAAAAATAAGCAAAACAATTATTTAAATAATTTTAAAAATCAAGTAGGTGGGAGATACGAGGTCCAATATTCAAATAATCGTATCATACGTCTACGTAATTCTCATATGCGTGGACCTCGTATCCAGCGGCTGCCTGCGTTTAAAAATTATTTAAACTACCGTGCCGCACGTCTACGTAACTCCTTTACATGTGTATACTTCGCATCCTTTTTTTTCACAGAAATGTGTAAAATTTTTGTTAAATTTATGTATAATTTTCCTATACTTTTACATATAACTTTTCTATAATTTTATATTATAACTCTCCTATTTTAAAGGACTTCTTCAGTTCATTCTGAATCTTATGTAAAAAATAACGATTTTTTTAAAAGAGACGTGAAAATTATTTCCTTAAGTAGGCTTTAGGCCTAGATATAGTCTCGAGACTCATACCATATTTATCTGATATCATACACTTGAATAGACCTCAAAATCCAGTTCAGCGTGTCGAAAAATCTACTAGGTCCTCCCCTCGGTACTCCCGGATTCGCGCAAAAAGGTTTGATTTGCTCAAAAAGATGTCATGGGCATGCGCGTGTAGTCATATACGTCATTAGTCCTCAAAAGCGAGCTCGGCGATTCGAAAAACTCCCTGGGTACTCTCAGATTAGCGCTAAAGGTTTTAATTTGAACAAAAATGATCTATTGAATTCCCTGCATGACCTGGGATGTACATGATATATAACAGTTGTAAATAAGGTTCTTGCTGCCACCCGACGATATGTAATAAAGGCCCCAAATATTTGATGCAGCTTTTCTTCCCTTTAAATTAAATATTCTATTGTTAAATTTTATTAGTTATTTTAAAATAATTTGATTAAAATTATTTCGATTCCTCATAGTAATTTCAAACTATCGAGTAAATTTATTTTAATTACGTGGTAAAATCGTATTTCTTAACTATTAAGAAATGAGAATTAAATATGAAGAAATGAATACTTTCTATTAAAACAAGAAGTTAATGATATGAAATATTTTCTAAAATTTACATAATTTGGGTTTTTGTTTGTAGTTTTCAAAGTAATGGCTGGTTAGATGAATAGATTTTCTTTTCTCAGTGCACGCATTGGAGTTTGCTTGACATAATTGACGCGAATGCAAGCGCATTCATCACTGTCCAACGCAAATCGAAATTTATTGATAATTTAAAATTGAGAGTTTTCTTTTT
>JAPYZO010010907.1:0-14146 GCA_030522905.1 Torymus flavipes
CACACACACACACAACTCCAACACCGCAAAGCTCATTCTCCATCTTATGTGCTTTAGGTGAGCTATCTGAACTTCGAGAGGCAGCAGTCGACGAGCATCGCGGTGGGCATCGCGAACGGCATGATGGTGTCGTGTAACAAGCTCCGATCCGGTTTCGACAACGTCGGCAGCGTCACCGGCACCTTCTACCCGCCGGTGGCATCGCCCCATGACCAATCCCTTCACTACTCACCTCAGCAACAACAACAACAACAACAGCAACAACAGCAGCAACAGTCCAAGTCCTACAACTCTATGCAGCAGCAACAGCAGCAGCAACAACAACAACAACAACAGCAGCAGCAGCAGCAAGTGCAAGACGCCGGCGGATACGGAAGCGTGCAGTGCGGGAGTAGACAACAGCAGCAGCAGCAGTCACAGCAACAGCAGCAACAGCAACAAGGCATGGGAGGACCAATGCGCCCCGCCGAGGGCTGCTCTGGTCAGTCGTTTGTTGTTAGCGATAATTATGACGGTAATTAATTCGTTCACTCGGCTAATTTGTTTCGTGCCGCCCTCCGGGCGGTGGATGTGTTGGATGGCCTGCTCTTCTATCTGCTCTTGAGCGCTGAGAGCCAATTAATTGATCGGCGCTATTAATCGCCCAGTAGGAGGCCGCACTCGAACTTATATCTTTTTCTTTTTTTAATTTCTTTCGTATGGACTAATTTGATGCGTCAAAACAAATTTAAATTATACATAATTTCAATTTTAATATGGTCAGTTCGTTAGTTACAATAATAATGGAAGTGCGATGACAATCTTTATTTTTATATAAAAATGCATGGTTTGTTTTATGTTTACTCTTTGTAAAAAAAATGAATTGATTCGAACGAATAATATTGAATTTTATGTAGAAATAAGAAGTTTTTTAATGAATTTATTTGACTTATAAAATATAATTTCCCGGCATCGTACATCCAAGTTTTACGGAGCTCCAGGCGTAATTTTTGATACTGTGGGTTTAAATTTATATTTGAATCAGAAAATTATCCTTGAACTGTCTTCGTCTGTAAGTCAGTTATTTCAAAATAATATTAACAATAATTAATAATTGATAAAGTCGAAAAATATGTTTAGGTGATTCTTAAAAAATCTTACTCGACAATGGTAACCTTAATTGTAAGAAAAATTATCGATTTTTGACGATATCATGAACAGAAAATTATTATGATACTTATTACGGGTTGCCATTACGAAAAATTTCAATTGAATACATTATTATTGAAAAAATTACTTTTTTATACCCTTTATTTATGGTAATTGATAATTATAATAAAATTTTGGTTATTTTACTCACCTTAACAAAAACTTGTAAAGAAAAATATCAACTTAAATGATCATGAGCCCTCTCAGACATCTATACCTCTGGCTATTACCAAAGAAAGCATAATTAGACTTAAAATTGTATTTCAAAAGTTTGATTTCATTAATTAGTTCTGGATAAAAATTCTGTTTAAATCAATAAAATAATTTCAAAACAATTGCGTAATTAAAAGGCGTAACAATGAACAATCTAATGCCTTTCTTTTGCTCAACAGGTGTGACGCATCGCTACCAAATGTCTCACCACCCGGATTACCAAACTGACGGTTCGGCCAGTCAGCCCCCGTCTCAGCAGCAAGCCCAGCCTATGGGCCACATGGATCCGCCGCCTCCGCCCCACGGCATGCACGACGAGGAGCAGGAGCACGTGATGCAGCTCGAGAAGTACTTCAACAAGTACGCGCACCCCTCGAGCATCAGCCAGGGCGGCCACTCGAGCCTCTCCTCCCAGAACCTCCTCGACAGTAACCACAACTACGCCAGCGACTTGCGCTACTACACGCCTCAGCAGCAGCAGCAGCATGCGCAACAGCAGCAACAACACGCCCAGCAGCAACACCAGATGGACATGGCGAATGCCCAGTGCATGCTGGACGAGCAAGCGGCCAAGGACCATCAGGCCGCGCAGTGCGCGTCCATGGGCATGAGCCATGAGATGGAACAGTACCACCAGAGCCTCGAGGCTTCCAAGTACCAAGAGCACCAGCAACAAGTGCAGCAGCAGCAGCAACAGCAGCAGCAACAACAACAGCAGCAGCAACAGGCAGGCCAGGCACCGAATATAGAACACGTGCCCAAGGCCGCCGAGGACGACTTTAGCGTGATATTGGCTGACGTGCGGAAGACGTGTTACAGTAGCTAGTGTTGTTATCCGGTTTTGATCTTGACTTTTTTTTTATACGCTCGAGGGGCTCTATTCTGATCTGAATGCCGACTCTTTTCTCGTTTCTTTTCTTTAAGTATAGCTTTATTGAAATTTTATTTAATATAAAAGAAAATTAATTTTACTATACTGATAATTTCTCGTATATATAATAAGCGACTTTGTAAATAGTATAAATAGAATGTCACTCCTAATTATTTACAAAAGCTTTCATGTAATGAAACAGCTTTAAAAAAAAAAGAAAAGTGAAATTAACGTTTAATTTTCTCATACCAGTGATAAGTTTGTTTCAAACGCTAAAATTCTTGTCAAATTCAGATCATGACCCTCGTTTAAATCCTGGTGAAAAAAACGATCTGTGAGATTTCGATGACGTTGCGTACATATGAATATGTATTGACTTCTTATCGTCGATGTAAACATGCGAGACTTCGATGATTGTGATTAATCCAAGTTTTGACTCCCATGGATCTCTTTTGGTGCTTAGGTGATATAAATTCTTATGTTTTTTGTACGATTTTCCTTTGTCGACTTTTATAGATTAATTTAATCGTTCTCGAGAGTCTTTCTAATAAAGAGATAGCACTTTTATAGACGACACGAGATCGTAAATAAAGAGAATAAGACGACGATGTTGTCAGGCTTGTGTAGCAAGTCATTGCATAGAGTTTGTATTTAAAAAGTTTATTATTACACACGTGCAAATAGATATAGTAGAGGACATTTTAGATGATTTTAAGTTTTTGACGAAACACGAATGTTCTACTCGAAGCAAGAGAGAAAGAGACGTACGAAGGCTAATTAGCAAAAATAACTCGAGCTGGAGCATCAAAACACGTTGTACTTATCGAGTATATAAAAGACATTTTTATTTTTAGAGCATTATTAAAAAGCAATTTCGTCACGAATACCTAAGTTTATATGTAAATAACGATGTATGAGTTTTCTCAACATTGGACTGAGGTCTGGGAAATGTCAATTCGATAAATATACAGTAGACACAAAAATTTTAAATCCTGCCTCGGCGCCTTTGTACACGTATAGTACTTAAGACAATAATCACACGAAATTATAAGCGAGGATTAAATAAATATTTTGCAGGACACGAGACATGCATATAGAATTTTGGATGTATCTTATAAATAAATATTATTTTCAAGAAGTTATTCTTACTTATTTTAGCAAAATATATATAATTTCTTTCAAGAAAAAAAAAAGAATAATCCATTGTACATGATAAATGTTTTTATTAAATATTTATAAAAAATATGTATATAAATTACAGTAATGTATGTAAAGCATACATAATGTGTCATGTCATATTATAATAATTTTTTACACAAAGATATTCCAATGTACCCTCATTCTTACATTTTGATGCAAAAGTCTTAGCTTCTGTACTCACTAATTTTGGACGTAGATTTACAATACCTTTTCATGTCACTCTATTCTACAAATACACATTCTCCTTTCTTAAAGCATTTTACAGGAGTATTCGTTAAATTTGCATCATCTCAAAGCATTTTGTAATTATTTAGAATTGTAAATTTTACCTTGCAATTGATAACATCTATCATTTTTTTTAATGTTTATTTACAATTCTATATACAAATATTGCTATTCATCATTAATATTTAATCATTACATTTGGTGCTCGAATCATATTAACATTCCTCTATAAACAAGTGAGTGATGTTAACAATTCGATAACATTATTTGACTGAAATTGACTTGTACGTATGGTTGATCATTGATCAGTTATATATATACTTGGATAAAAAAACGGCAATAGTGCAATGAAGGAATGGACAAGATAAAATTTATCTTAGAACGTGAAAGTAGATTATAGTATTTAAAATTCATATTAATTGGACAGAATTTACAGTCTCAAAATATTTTTCTGTAAATGTCATGATGAATCATTTTATCAAGTCTTACGTTTTACAAATTAAATTTTGTATGAAATTCAGGTTAAATTACAAAAGTTGATAAAATTATTTTTTCGTATTAAACATTACAAATTCCAGAATGTTTTCAAAAATAATTTTCAACTTATATTCTAATTTTCACTGGAATGTAAAAAATACAAAATGCTCCTATTTTCAATTTGTATAAAACCATGAAAAAAAAAAGTGGAATCATTAAACGCATTTGCGTGAAAAAGTTTTACAATTTCACAATCACATGTTGCTATATTAATTAATGACTGAAATCTTCAAAAGCTTTTACCCAAAATATTTCTCATTTTTATGAAATTTGTGCATTTACTTAAAACTGTTTATGACACACTGGTGATTGTTAGAATTATTTTAATTGATCTATAATTAAGATGTTCTTAAATGTCATTCATCCCATAAACAGTTTTGTTTCATTGTAGAGTAATATGAGAAAACAAAGCATTTCTTACATGTTTTTATTCCACATCTATAAGTATTTACTATTTTCTTTCCGTCACCTTTAGTCTTACAAAACTTCAGTCCACATGGATACCATCCAATACATAATTCTAAAGAACATGTGCAAGGTGCCCAAAGATTAGCCGTGTCTGCGCATTTCGATACTAATGGCTTTGTATTATTAGGTGTTGTTTGAGCAGTTGTTGTAGTAGTAAAATTATGAACTGCTAGTAGAAGTGCAGCTTCAGAAGAACCTAAGAGAACAAGAATTTTTCAAATGAAAAATTAATATTACAATCAAGTAGCTGACATTTATATGAAAAAGGATTTACTGTATGTAAAATAATTAACTTTTGTACTCAAACTTACCAGGCCTTTGAGCCCATTGTTTTAAATCTTCATATCTTGTATATGTAGTTTCTAGTGCATCTGAACAAAGATCACTAATGTGCTTAGAAACTATGCCAGATTGTGGAATATCTAAAAACAAGTCCATTGTATAGTTGGCACGACCTTTATCTTCTTCAGCAACCCTAATTGTACCAGGATTTTTTTGTCTTAACTTTGACATTGCATCTGAAGATATAAAATCCATTTTATAAAAGTGATTGACAAAACACATAATTTGAACTTGACTTTGTCCTCGTTCTTCTTCTCCTAGAATTAAGGCTTTTATAACTTGAACCTCCTAAAATATTTAAAAAATGATATTAACTATTTTGAAATTAAAATATGAGCTACTTAAATGGTAATAGTATAATATACAATCATAGTTTTTTAAAACGCAGACTATTTTGCGTAACAAATCTTTATCGCATTAGAAAAGGATGAATGAAAGATACTTAATAATTCAAACAGCAATATGAATAGATGAGTAGCACATGAACAAATGACAAACCTTTGAGATTGAATTTACTTATTCATTATATGAAGTTATGAATACTTACATTCTTGAAGTCTACAAGCTGAGTAACCAGAGTTCCATCCCAGCGCAGAAACTCTAAAGTTATCACATCTTCTGTAATATTGGACGTTATAGTTTCTTGTAGAATATCTCCACCCTAAAAGTACATGTTATTTCAGTATTTTCAGTATTATTAAAAATTCTGCAAATTAAAAAAGTTGAAAAAAATCAAATGATGTTAAACCTAACCTCTAATTCAATTAAGTTAGAACAGTGAATAAATTAGGTCAACGAACCTGATTCTTAACATTTATGAGTAAATGCGTGGTGCAAATGCCGCAAAAAAATTGCAGCACCATGAAAATTGCCAGTGTCGAAGCTTCCTGAAACCTCATCTTTCCGGCGTCATTCACGACTAAAAGAAAATAGCCACTCCAGCAAAATCTCACTGATTCAACATTCCCTTGCGTCAAATCGCTTGTAAACAAACGATTTTCGCACTAAATCGCGCCGAACTCACGTCTCTTTCCTCATCATTCTCGCGCTTGCAGCTGTCCACTGCCCGTTCAGTAGACCGCGAAGTGCGAACTAAATCAATCGACCTCACTTAGATTGGCCTCGCTAGGGGAAATTGTCGAACGATCTGGACGGTAGCGCCATCTGCATCGGGTAAACCTCTTGATGGCCCCGAGTCCGACCAGCGTTGGCCCCGGTGACGACGTCGACGAAAGTCGATTTCGAGAAGACCAAAAATAAAGCGGCCGAAGGTCATTTTTCAACCGGATGATAAATAAAGCGTGCAATATGATATGTCAACTGGATGTAGGGCGTGTTTTCGTCTCGATTGTACGAGTTTTGTTTTATTGTGAGCTTTCTTTTAGTATATAAAAAATGCTGATAAGTTTATTGAGGACTAGTTAGCGCTGCAGTTCGAAGTGAAACATGATTAGTGATTTTTAGTCGACTGACGATGAGTGTGATGAGCGTTCCTCGATCGCTGCTCCGGTTTTGCTTTTGCTGGTTTTAGTAGCTGCAACTCTTCACTGAAAGTTTAAAGGTAAGTTCATTATTGCATTGATTATAATCAATATATTTGCTTGCTAACAACTGTAATTTGTTTCTTATTGTTAAACAAATGAAAAAGCGCGAGTGAAGGATCGAATTTTAAACTATGCTTTTTGAAACTGAATAAAAATGTTTAATGTCTCAAAGAAGAAAAGTACTAATTAGCAAAATAATAAAAATAATACTAAAAGGTATTATATCTTAATTAATATGGTTACTTACAACTCTGCTCGAAGCGCTGTCAAAATCGGAGGTGTTTTTGGTCTTATAATGGGTTCGATTTCGGGAACGACAAAATGACAATAAATCGGCACCTGTACAAATTGTTTTTATTAACGACTTTTTTGGGCAATTTTATTTACTTTTTTAATTAATAAGCTAAAACAGTGATATAGATGCGTCTTATTCTTATTATTATAATGTCTAAAACATTTTTATGATACAAACAATATTTCCCAACTGGAATAATGCGAATGATTATTGATTATCGGTTATATTAATCGTGACACTATTTCGAGTGGAAAATAACGTACTGATTAACTTTGACAATTGTCGTTATATAATATTTCCATATTCTTCAATGATTGAATTATTTCTCTGGAATGCACAAGCCCTCTTATAAATTATTTTAGGAGTTATTACTTCCATAAAAAAATGTTATCGTTATTGTGCTTATTACAATGAAATATTTAACTTATAATAATACAAAATATGTATAATAATTTACTGAAATATTGCCTTATGCAAATATATCCATTTTTTACTCTGGTTTTCTAATTAAAAATGCCTCTATGCTAGCAATATTTTCGTAACATGTTAAAACGAGTTCTTTTATGTAGTTTTATTCAAAGAAATTGAATTAGAATAAAAAAATTGTGACAACAAAAACGGTAGTTCCAAATTACTCATAAGTGACTTATTTAATTTGCTCCGTACCTAAATGAATGCAAATTACTTGACTTCTTAGTTCCTATATGTACGAAACTCTAAATGCCCAGCGACAATGTATTCAGTTCCGTAATGAATCGAATTAGATAACAATTAACAACGGCGGTTTTTCCATCCAACATATTCGTCTTATAGAGTTTCATCAGAATCGTGGGTACACCATTAATACTTTATAGCTTCAAAAACTTTTTTTTTCAAACCAGCATTAATCGTTACATTATACTTCGATCCTAAATTAGTTATTTTTTTCTATAAACACACAATGGAATAGGGCGTAAACCAAATTCACGAAAGTAAAGCGCTAATAAATTGTTATCGGATTCCTCTCCGAACAAAGTAGCATCCCCGCGCGAAAATCGCCTCTATATTATACAATGGCACAATAGCACGCAATCATATATATCACAGCACTCAAGCGCACCATCGCATTCAGTCCAAAAATCCGAGAGGCAACTCACGTATGCGAGGGTGTCGTCTAGCTCTATTTCCGGCAGCTCGCTGTACAGATCCGGAATCCTGAAGTTCTTCCCCAAGATCGGCGACTTGAATCCCGTAGTGTCGAGACTCTTGCCACTGCCGGAGCTACTGCCGCTTCTACTGGCCCTCGTGATGCGCCTCTCGCGGCTGCTCGGCGTGAGCCTCGACGGCTGGAGGCTCGACCCGCATCGCCTGGACGTCATTCTCGCGCGAGAGGCGAAGACGGACTCGCTCGAGCGAAAAGCGTCTCTCACTCTACCTTCCCTCGAGGGAGAAACGCGAGACTCGATATTTGGTCGATATAGAGACGACCACGGCGCGTATCCAACGTCTTTTCATCTTGTGCGCGCGCGCGCGCGCGAGTGAGCTAATGAAAGTCCTTAATAATGTAGGGGTGAGAAAACGAGTCACGGAATCCGCTGGAGAAAGGCTTTCACGCGTTCTGCTGATTGTGGGGTTACATTTTTAATGGCCAGGCGCAGAGAAAATTCGAGACGGTGCGGGCAGGCTTTTGCGGCTCGGGTGACGTTGTAACGAGATTTTTAATTGCGCGGTCGGGGGTGATGGGGTTGAAGTTGACTTTTTCGCGTGATCATTTTTTCCGAAAAGTGAGCCGCCCTTTCCATCTTCATTACACTAAAATCGTGGAACATAAAAAAGCTCTCATCATTTATAATGTGAAATCCTATACTTTATACTTAACTGAAATTTATCTTCAAAAAAAACGTAATTATACGAAAAGTGTTTTTGATAATTTTTTCACAGAGATACAGAATGACGTGTTTAATATAATGTACTTTATAAAAATAAAATAGCAAATTTTTTATTCAATATATAACTTGAAAATATGATATTTTCTTTTTTATTATATGCTTCTCATGGTACGAAAAATATTGAAAATTGAAACTACGTTCTCGTTTCGTGGAAACATTTTCAAAATGGAAAAACATATCTATAAAGGGACCAAACGCCAAAGGCATAGTACAGGTTGCGAGAATGTGTTTGGCATCTGGCTAAAAAAGCTTTGTGATTTACAAACGTATCTTTTCCTTAGTTCACGTGAAAAATATATTGCACCATATTTGAATCATTCACCATTTCGTGAATTTTCTTAAATATATTTACTACATTATATTATAATCAAAATGTTTTTTAAAGAAAAGTATTACTTGGTCGATTTTAAAAATACTGGGAAAATTTACGTAAAAACCAAACCGTCGAGTACAATTCCGGTACAATCTGTCAAGCAAGAGATAAGACAATGATAATTCAATCGCATATGTATCCATGCCTGTAATTTAATCGTCACTGCAATCTAATACACGAGAAATACATAGTATTACTTACGTAAATGTATATATATACATGCAAATTCATGAACTTTGATATTTGAGTACAAAAGCTTATTAACGCAGGAAATGACGATACTTATCTATGGGACCATAATATAGAATGAAAACAATGTTTCTGATTTCTTAAAATTATTAAAATTTACTGTTTATTTATTTTAAATGTAATATTCGTACAATTTATGCGAATAATAATACGTATCCAGTGATACTGATAATCAATGAGAGTATTAATTTGAAATCCTATCAAAACCAAATATATATAAGTTCAAACTATATTCTATTGCAATACGCGAGAGAATGTTTGTCATCATTACCGCCAGTTGATGGAATGCCTTCACATATATAGCCGACTGTAATAACATGCATCTATAAATCGCTTATATACAGCTTATATAGGTTAAAATTTGAATGTAATATCCTGTGGCACGAGCATAGGTAACTATAGCATGAAAAATAAATTTCAAAAATTTATTTATACGAATTCCAAATTTTATTCCTTCTGCAAACACATACCTATAAGCTCAAAACTAAATGGACAACGAATAGCTCAGGCGCCATCAAATTTGATTTTATTATACATATCCCATCCGAAGACTCAACCCTAAAATAATAAACATTGGTAGAAACGACCCTTTCAACCCTCCGATCCCCGAAAATATCTAATGTGATAAGAAACCTCGTCCCGGCTATTTTTAATCGCATATAACTGGGGTGTTAGCGCTCACCGACTCCCGAGTTCTCCTTTTTTAGACTCCCTCGCCTACAGCCCACCCCCTCTCGGCTCTCACACACACAGGCGAAAGTCGGCGCACTAAATCCACCCTCTGAGCGCGCGACGTTCGATTAATCGATTTTCCGACCCCCGCCCATGGGCCAGCGTCCGAGCCACGCTGATAAGGATCCTCGCGCGCGCCTTGTTTTTTTTTCTTTTTCCCCTGTTCGTTGACGAAACGCGGAGGGTACGCGGTTGGCAGTTCTAGAGAGAAGGAGACAGTGTGTGTGTGAGGGAGAAACGCCTGCTGGCTGAAAGTATACTTGCGGCGAGGGAGGGAGGGAGCGAGCGCGCGCGAGCCCCGCCAGTGGAAATATCAATAATTCCATCGGTGTCGAAATTTTTTTTCTCTGTGTGTATGTGTGTATGGGTGAGAGGAGGAACTTTGCACCGCGTGAAAAATTTGTCGCGCGAGATTTTCCACTGAATTAATGATAGAGGAGCAGAGATTTTATTCATACTGAAGGAAGATTTAGGACTTGGATTGAGGATGAATACGAATTTGATTATTAAAAAAGATTAAATTTTTCTTGTTCTTAATTGTTCTTACTTTATAATGATATGTAAATAAACTGTAAGTTAGTGAAAATGAAATTGAAAGAAAAAAACTTTTTCATTTTTATCTGATTACTTTTAATAATATACGGTGTGCTATACACTAGTTATAGCTTTCGAGTTATTAGATCTTTGTAGAACAGTAAGAAGGAGAGTGATCAAAGTATTTATCTCAGCAACATTTTGGGTTGCGGATTACGAGAGGAATGAGGAGCTTAGGATCGATAAGACTGAATATAGTCTAGTTTCGTCAATTTTTACATTTCAATTTTCTTTTTCACAGAGCTGTAGTCATTTAATGTAAAAATCTGATATGGTTTTTAAATGTACTTTTATTTCGGGAAACCACTCTGCAATAATTATAAGAGGCTAGCTTATTTCCCAAAAGAGTATATAGCAATAAAGGTAATGCAGTTTTGGAAGTTTATAGTGAAAGAACCTTGAACCAAAAAAGTACAAAAGCGGAAGCTTTTCTAAATGGGCATTATGAGTTTGTAGCTCAAATCTTTCAATGTTATATTTAAGTCATCTTGATGCAAAAATTATTTAGTTTTAAATAATACAACAATAAAAAAATATGTTACGCAAGAAAGTAAATAATCATATTCCCATACAGTTTGACATACTAAACATAAATCCATGTTCCATCACATGAGGACTTTTAAATAGCTAAAGTATAAGATTTTTTATACATCTTAATAAAAGAATTAGCATTTTTATTCATCAAGTATTGTCAACGAAATAACGTAGTAATTTTCGTTACCTTTAAATCCATTTTGAATTTTCCTTATACGATTTTTTCTTCTTATAAGTGTGTTAATTTTAAAAACTTACATATATACGGTTTTTAAAATATAATTTATTAACTTCGTTTTAAGATATCTCAAAAATCTTGTGCTTCAGATAAAATACAATATCACATAAATTTACTATAGAATATTATCCAACAATGCTTCTAGAGCTGTACAGAATAAGCATCCCACGCAGCCTCACTTCCCACTATAATTCTCATTTCTAATCCAAATGCAGGCCTGCATCAACCACGCAAGATCGCGAGGAAATCCCCTATCAAAGCGGAACGACGCGCAAACTCGATGATCCCATCAACGGAAAAAAAATTAATTACCCCATTGCGATGCGGTGCGCGCGTGGCCCGGAACCCAGCGGCTTATTAACCCCGAGACATGAGAGAGAGAGCCGCTGGCTCCGTCAGTATCAAAGCCAGCTCGTCGTCTCAAGCGTAGGCGGCGGTCCCCCTTGCAGCCCGAAAAAAGTCGAGTGCGCGCGCGCTCGCTCAACGAGGACAAGAATGAGAAATACAGCCACCTTAGCGTAAGAAAAATTTCCACTCCCACATCCCTCACAGCGTGTACCATCCCCATTCAGAAGCTGCTGGTGTTTTATTTCGTCGGATGATCAAGCGATCACGCCTTTCATCTCTCCACTCTTTCTCTTCGGGGTATAATACGCTGGTACATCGTCGTTGTATCGACTTTGCTCTTTTCTATACATCTTTACTCGATTTTAGTATCTTTCCTATTTATTAACGTCCAACTTTTATATCTATACCTTAATCCTATTTGTATACCTTTCTTCGGTTCATATACTCACTTACTTACTTACTCCTTCTCAATATTATTCCATTCCCATCCAACATTCATTCACTCTCTTTTACTCCGTTTCCGTTTCTACTTTTCCTCTACAACTCTCTTTCTCTTATCTTCTACCCCGTTCAAACTCTATTTCTAATTTATTTGCTTTCTCTATTTTACCTTCCTCTCTCTCTCCCTCTTTCTCTTCGTAACATCGTTCATCCTTTTCCCTCCCCTTATCCACCTTCTCCCTCCTTGTCTTACACACAAACCTACAGTCACAAATCGGGGGTAAAAGCTCGTCGCGTGGAAAGCTCGCGCGCAGCCGGTGGCGCCTGTACCCCTTGGACGGCGTGCTTTCGAACGACTCTCGCCGCTCGTGTTCTCTCAGAGAAAGTACACACAGTGAGAGGGACAGAGAGACGGTGGCGCTCGCGCACGGTTCGCCCCCAACGACGTGTTTTATCGATTCGAGCAGAGCTGCTGCTGCTACCGCCGTCGCCGCCATATTCCCCTTGCGCGGAATCCGGTCAGGCGCACTAGCAGCCCGCTCGTTCGGCTATCTCTCTCCCCCTCGTGCTCCGAAACGGAGACGAAGTTATAGAGCGGTAACGTATACACGGGGGCGCGCGAGAGCCAGCGCCGATAGATTTTCCCCGAGCGAGAGCGAGAAAGAGAGAGAGAGAGAGTACACACTAGTTCTCTCTTCCTTCGTGCGAGTGTGCGCGAGCGAGCGAGAAGTAGCAGCAGCAGCAGCAGCAGCAGCAGCAGCGTTATATACGTGTCTGTGTGTGCCTGTGCTTGCGCGAGAGACGAGGGAGCCCCCGAGTGAGCGGAGAGACCGAAACGACGTCGTCGTCGCGCGTCTGAGCCCCTCTCTCGCCGCGCGCTCGCGTGTGTGTGCTGTGCCACACGACGGAGATCCTCGTCGCCGAGGAGAGCATACAGCAGTAGTATACCCCAAGTGCGCTTACACTCTCGGAGCGGGCACCGTGTGAACGAGAAAGAGAAATGTGCCCGAGGTGGAATTGACGTCGAGGCCGCAGATAGATAGAGAGAGAGAGAGAGAGAGAGCGAGAGGGAGCGAGAGAGAGAGAGAGAGGACCAGCGCGCGCGCTCTCCGTGTCTTTTGGGTGTGCGCCGCGCGCGATCGAATAGTACGAGGACACAGTGTGCGCGCGGGCGAGAGAACAGCGAGTTTTCTCGGGGCGAGAAAAACGGGTATAGTGCGCCCGAGGAGAGGAAGAAGAGGAGGACCGTGCACAGGCTGTCTGCGCCCAGTGCCACTACTGCCTCCATACAGCTGCGACGGCGGACGTGGTGGAGCACGGATAATAAATAAATCGTGAGTATCGAGCGGTAGTGCGAGAGAGAGAGAGAGAGAGAGAGAGAGCCATCGATGTGTATATCTATATATAGAGCGTGGGAGAGATTATATTGCGCGTGGGAGGAGGCGTCAACGCAGTCGTGCGCGACGTCCTCGTCGTAGTCTGATTTTTCGGGGACTCGTTTCACTAGTCCTCCGCTAGGGGCGAGAAGGCGCAAGTAGAGAGAGTCGCGCTCAGCCAGACTCAGCTCTATACCGTTCAGCCTGCTCTCACTTCTTACTCCAAATTCTTTATTCTGTGTAATACCTGCATGATTTATACTCCCATTATACAGTAGAAAACATTAACAACAGGCTGATTGTTTACGATTGATATTCAGAGAGAGTAGGGGGAGGTAGAGAACGCTACTGCTGCACGAGAATCGCGCGGCTTCGCGGCACGAAGGCGCGTGACCTCGAAAACGCGTGAAGCGGCCGAGCCAGCGCTTCTCTCTCCCTCTTTCTCTCTCA
>JAPYZO010010909.1:0-10804 GCA_030522905.1 Torymus flavipes
ATTTCCACACAAAAAACTTCCTTAACCATGCATTATTACCACCACCTCGCCTCCCACATCTCCGGAGATGTAAACCTTCACTCGTCTCAAGGTTGCAAAACCCTATGGACAGCACACCACGCCTCGTACAATAATCGAGCCTCTCTCTTGAGAAAACAATATAATCTCGCGCACCGCGCCGACATACAAAACCCACATAAAGCACATCCCCGACAATTTTCTTCGTCGCCGCAATAGTCCACCTCCGAGTTTCCGCTCGCGGCCTCTCCCCCCAATCAAACGCGTCACACTCCTCCTTCGAGTCATACAAAGACAGAGAGGCAGAGAAGAAATAAATAAAGGAGAGAAATTGCCGGTGTCGATCTCGACGGAGGAAGCGGATGTCGCTCGCTCGCGTCTCTCCGTTGTGCGCGTGCGTTTGGACAAGTGTATGCGGTTTCGGAGGGGGGCAGAGGAAAGAGGTTCTCTCGCGAATGTGGAGCGTAGGAAGGTGTAGTTTTCGGTTGTTCACACGCGTGAGAGAGAAGTGTGCGATGACGAAACTGAAGTACAGACCCGTATATATATATATGGGCTGCTTTTTCAATACCTCTTTGATGAATATAAGTGCGGTGTGTGCACGTGTGACTTTATGTCGTTGTTTTTTTGTGATGTAAATGTAAAACTGAATGTGAGACGATACGACAGAATTGAATAATACATCCGCTTTGATAGTAATAATAAACAGCAAAGTGTGCACCTGTCGTGAGCCTTTATGTATACTGAAAATTATCATTTCCATTGAGGTTATTCCCAACAACAAAACCGGACACATAATAATTACAAATGCATTCTAAGATTTTCCAGTTAAAATGTCCACTTTTTATAACAAAATATATATCCTTATTAAAACAGTAAAAGCCAGTATACAAAGCAATTACCACTGACCCTCTGGCAATTTCTCAAAGAGCAATTTCAAAAAACACGTAACCCACATAATTCCTCGAAAAAGTATATAAAACATAAGTGTACGCGCATGAAAAGAGACGCATGAAATCCAGCTCGCAACGAACGACGTATATGCGTGCGCATATGCATACGCGCTGCTCGACAAAAATGAGAACACACGCACGTATATTAACACACACACACAAGTGCGCATAAACACAGCCACGTGTTCCATCCTCACACATGCACAGCTTACTGCTGAAAAATGGGACACGTACGTACATACACACGTACCTACCCCCATAATAACAACCCACACGTACAGGCGCATTTAAAAAATCGGAAACAATGCCCGCGAGGAGAGGGAGAGAAGGAAGACGCTCCTCTCTCCACCATGGCCCGCACGAGCGAGCGCACGTACATACATACAGAGAGAGCGTACACACCGTCCAGCTGGTGTCTATAGCCAGCAGCAGCTGCCCGCATCTGCTCGTGGCGTCCGTCCGATCTTTCCGTTTTTTTCAAGAGGAAAGGGAGGTGGGGAAGAAGGAAAGGAGGGTTTGATCGGGGGAGGAGGTGGAGGGAGAAGCTAAGGGTTGAGATTCGGACGACGAGTTAATCGAGGGGTCGAGGATTTGGGGTTGGTCTCGTGGTTTTAAGAGCGGGCAGGGTTGGTCTTTTGGGAGGTCGAGGTATATGCTAATGTAAGCGAATCCGCGATTGGGAGATAGGACGGGGTAGGATTGTTGATTAATGTGGCTGAAATACTAATGTTCGGTGTTTGCTTTCTTTGTTACAGGTAAGCAATTGCGGTGGTGGTGAGAGGTTGGGATGTGTAAGTGATTTTCCACGGGGTGAGTATGGAAGGAGATGATTGCTGAAGGACTTGTCGATGTTTGTAAATATATCAGCAGCTTTCTCTATGTAGTCGTATGTATTACATTTGATAAATAACAGGCCGGAAAAAGAGGACGGACATTACCGTCGAAACATTGACTACATTGAACTATTAGTTTCTTTTAATTGATTAATACAAAGTCGAAACGTACCTTCATCGCTTGATAAATATCCCTTTAACATCACTATTAATCGCTAGTTTTAGCATTCTTCCTTGGAATAGTATGCATAATACCCTTCTAGTGCTAAATAAGTTTATAGTTCTCCTCTTGACAGTTCGTAAAGACAGCCTCCAATTATAATAGAATAGATTCTAAAACACTACCAACTCGCCATACAAGGAAACCTCCAACCAGCCATAAATTGAAATCGACCCCCATTGTAACTCACCGTCTCTCAATCTCTCTCTCCCCATCGACAAAAACCTACTACACACCCACACTCTATACCCGTAACCATACGAGACATTCTATTACGCAACGCGCGCGCTCGTTCCACCCGCGCACGCGAACTCGATCCCAAAGAATCCAGGAAGCAGCAGAGTCTCTCGCAACAGTTAGGTTATACCCGCGGCGTGTGCGATAATCTTTCTCCCGCCGAAATATGACGATACCTCGCGCACGCGTATACAAGGAGAAAGCGGAGGTCTGTGTTATGCGCAGGAGGGATCGGGGGGACTTTAATCACGACTAACGATTTCCTTCCCTAATTAACCTCGGCGGAGTAGCTGCGCGGGCGATGGCTATCGGGTCGCGCGCAGTTTAGCGCACACGCGCGGTATCGAGGACTGGGATCTTGCCCCGGTTTCTTGCCCGCGTGCAAGTAAGTAAGTCGGGGTAGAAGTACAGTCTTGTGTATCATAGGTGCGATTTTTTGGTGAGCTGCAGTTTTTGCGGTTGATAAATACGGTTGGATCTGATGGTGCGTGGGGTAAACGCAAGTATGGGTGTAGTTTGTAGAGTGGACTCAGAGGAGGTTTAAATTGGGTTTTCAGGATTTTCTACGCGATTTCGGAGTTTTAGGGTAGGGTAATTATAATAAGTAAGAAGTTAGATCAAATGTTTGATAAGTAAGGTACATGGACAAAATTGTTGGTTATAATTGGCAGTTAATTGGTTAAAAATGTTTGTACGAACTAGGATTTGTTCGTAAATATTTTATAAGGTTATCTGATTCTGGATTTATTTAACCAGTTAGTTAGTAAAAGTTCTCGTAACTGTCGTTAATCAGGTTAACCACCATAACCAATCGCATGTTTGGGTATATTAAACTTCAAGATCAGCAATAATTCTTTCAGTAGTATACAATAAATCACCGGAGGAATGATTCTCTATTACAAGATTTCACTTTCTATTGCATTAACGAACTTTCAATCAACAAATAAATTCAAACTGTACCTAAGCATAACCAACCAAAGTCCCATTACGTACCTTCTGTCATGTCCATCAGGAAGCTTATCAGTCTTACAAAGGCACGTAAACTTTTGAACGTTCCTGTACGTCCAGTATATTTTTAATGCCGCGCGACGTTGACGAAGGGTTATACCAGAGAACGCGCGTGAGTGCGTGCAAGCGTATAACCCCCTCACGTGGGCACGAGTAATTGAATAATTTTTATTCACTCTCGCGTGTGCGGGCAAAGATGAAAATCTCGCGTTCCTTAGATACAAAACTCGCCCCGCGAGCGGCTAATTACCTAATTTGAGCAAACACAAGAAGGGGCGGGCTATCTTGATGGCTGCGTTTTCGGAAAAGTATTACATCGATTTTTACTGTCCGTCAGTCGGGAGATATATAAGTTTGGAGATTAGGGGCCCGAGTTTTTCATTAATTATATTCCAAGGTGGGAGAAAAATAGGAGAGGAACGGCGCGAGCTACGGATGTTTTATTCATTGATAATTCTTCAAGTAATTAGGGATTTGGAATCTGCATAATTATCCGGCGAAATGAAGTAAAGAAAAGAGAAAGTTATGCTTGCTCTGCTTCCTAAATATTCAGTATAATTACACGTTGAGTATTACGTAACTACTTTGTAAGCAAACACTATTAAAAGTAGATGATGAATTAGCCATTTATTTACAACGGTAAAACCAAAATTCTCAGCTCATTTTAATTTAAAAAACTCCAACGGATACCCCTAGTTCATTCCCAAACCGACTACACACGACCATTCATCCGACAACGAGCGAAAAAATTAAGATGCGCGCGAATCCTCCTCGAATACTGTCTTACAGCTCTGTCTTTCCCCTCTCTCTCTCTATCTCTCTCTGCGCCCGTCAGCTCGGCAAGAAGAAAGAGGGAGAATGAGAGAAAAGGTGGTCGCGTGCCGGATTGCGCGCACCTGCTCTCTGTCTCTCCTCGCGCGCCATATTGCCGTAGCACTTTGGCTGCAGCATTTTTTTCTCTTCCTCCCTTTTTCTCTCTCTTGCCGGTTACTTACTCGCGCGTTATTTATCCTTTGTATTCATCCTCGGCTGCTGCTGTTGCGAGGGCTGCGGAGGCTCGTTCGAGTGGAAATATGAGGAAGGAGCAGCAGCCGGGTTGTGTGCGAGCGAGCTGGGGAATATATGGTGACCTGAATTTGCAATTCATATTTTTCAGCCTGTAACTGGGGGATTGTTTCCTTTTTTTACAATGGGTTGCTTTTATTTTTAGACTTGAGAATTTCGTAAGTTAAAGTTCTATCTTGTTTGTTGTTCACAGATTCTTTTATCTCTGTTTATTATGTATCAGCTGATCATAAATCTTGTACTCTATTCGTTAATTTTCTACATTAATCTATCAATTCCTATTCAAAATAAAGATGAAAAAAGTTTTCATTCCATTTGTACTTGAAACTTTTCTCTCTTACCTTTGTTTAATCCTCCTCACATTTCCACTATTACACGTCCATGCTCTGCAATTCCTCAAAGAGCGCATTGCAAAAACTTCGCGGAATTCATTGCAGCTCCTTCCTTTATTCTCCAACGCGCGTCATCCTGCAGGCGCGTCACGTTCGAATTTCGCGGGGTCATCATCAGTCTCTCTTTCCTTCTCTCTCCTTTCATCGTTGCGCAAAAGGAAAGCCAGTGGTATACATATATTATATCACGTTGCTGACCGGCGCGGCGCCTTGAAACGAAAAATCGTCATTGGATAATTTACCAGCTGCGTTAATTACAGTTTTACGAACGGTGTGCGCGCGCGCGTGATTTATGCGAGTCTATAGGTATAATAAAGCGCATATCGACCCCGATAAATATTTATAAATGTTTATTAAAGTCGCCGCGCTGGCAGACTTTCTAAATGGAAAATTTACAAGGGCCGTAATAAATTTCGGGGTGAGGTGAGTTCCTGCTTTGCAAAGAGAGAGATAGAAAAACAGAGAAAAATACGAGCGATTTTTGTATGCTCCGTGAGTTTTCATTGCACGTTTATAACAATTTCTTCGTAACGGGCGCTTTGTCGTTAAATCTACTGTACGTTCCTGTAAATTTACTTGATGGATGGTCTTTGAGTTTAATTTCAGTGTAATTGAAAATGATTTCCATGAAGTGCTACATCATTTTTATGATAGTTTATTAACTCTTAACGAGAATTTCTAAATCGCGAAGGAAAACATACCGTACAATTCTTTATCTTCTAGCATAAAAGTTGAGATTTTTCTTTGAAAATGAATTTAATTTTTACTTGAAATTTATTTCTTATACTAAAAGCTGGAATTCGTGTAAGTTTGGCATTCAGTTCATTTTACATCATAATAATAAAGCATCTAAAACTAGACAAATAAAATTTACTAATCACGTATTTGAAGCAATAATTACAAGATGTACGTCTACATTCAAATCAAATTATAGCGAAGACAACCAACCGCTATCTAATATTTCCACAAACACGCGAAACCGGTACAATTAGACACGCTTATTTTACGAAATCCATACAAAATTTTCCAGAACCTTAATACTCTAAGCCAACCCCTTTACCTCATTCCCCATCCACCACCCTCAACCACCCAATCCCAAAAACCTTCCCTTTCCCTCTCACCATCCCTCTTTTAAAAAAAACCAACACCACCAGACCACCGTTTAGCTCAACCGAAGCGCTGCGGGCAATCGGGCGCATGAGAGAGAGAAAGATTTACTCGGACGTGCGGCGCGTGGCCACTCTCTCTCCCTCTCTCACCTGCAGCTGGTGGCACGTGCCACAGGAGAAGACGGAGAGATGCATCTGCTGCTGAGCACCTGCGCGTAACGTCCTCGTATACCGCGTATCGAGACGATTATCGGGAGCGCAAAAAGGTGCTCGCGCGCGAGGACACGATGGTGAATGCGAATGGGTTGTTAACGCTGAGGTAGATCGTTTTTCCAGCAAGGTTTGAGGTTTGTTTTGCCGATGGTTTATGGGGGAGTGGATTATTTTAAGGCGAGGAAGGTGGTTGGTCTCGAGGTTGCTCGGTTTCAGGATAATGCAAATACTGAAGATGTAATCTTTAAGAAAATTTATTTTGCGATTAATTTAAACGACTTTTTTTATTTGGGATCTGAATGGTTGTTTTTTTGGGAAAAAAAAAACTATTGAATATGATTACTGTCATTTATGATGCATTGTAAGATGATGCGTACAAAGACTACAAATGACATGTCAATAAAAGGCTAGATGTCATTGTTCGATTTGTCAAAAGAAATGTAATGATAATGCAATTCTCGAGTGTTTAACGCGCATCAATCTTCTCGCTGAATTTACAAATTGCCACTTGATTCTTCATTACTTTTTGCTCGTCTGCATGAAGCAACGAAGTAGGTTATCTAATCACGCTTATGCATTTTACAAAGTCGCTTTGGGCTCAAACATCGTTGACCTGACAGGTGACAACGGTTTCGATATAGGTAAACATTGCTCCATCCATACCAAAATAGACCAAACTCAACTCCCATGCCTTCTTTATATTTCTTTTATTTCTGACGTCAGTAACCACTATACCTCGAGCATGCACTTAAACTTTTATTAAATCCTTTCATAACCGTCTCGTTTCACCATCGAACCGCTTTTCTCCACCAACCCGAATCAATCCATGCCATCACGCCACACCGTAACAATCTAATCCTCGGGACACACGTATATTATATATATATACTCCTACTTCTCCGTTAGTATTACGCCACGCTGCCATAGTCGCGGAACGGTGCAACAATGCAAGCGAGCCTCGACGGCGTTTGCGAAAGCCTGTCGCAACCGTTCCGCGTCGAGACAATTTCAGGTTGTGCAAAAGTGCAGTAGGAGGCGGAGGAGAGGAGGGAGCGATTTGTCGGAAGCGAATTGGGATTGTGTAGCGAGGTTGGTTTTTTTCGGTCGGGTGGGTTGAAACTGGATCGAGGTGGTTGAACTCTTTTGGTGCGGGTATTGTGATGAAGATTGTGTAAAAGCATCAAGTATTTGTTTGTTAATTTTGAATGTCTAACAAGATAAGTATTCCGAAAGATACGTGTAGAACTCTGAAAAATAGCTAAGAAATAGTTTATTTTTACGTCAATAACTCGAATAAAGTGATAACACTTTATAATAGAATCCAGGTTAATTGTCTATTTCAATAACTTATCTTTCACGTAAAAAACCGGTCAGATATATTTAAAAGCAATAACAATTTGACTTTAAACGACATTTTCATTTTTCCTAGGACTCGTCAAACACCAAATCACAGAAACTAATTAAAACTTACCAACGACTCTCGTTTCCCGACCACCCAATTCGCAAAAAATCTCATCATCCGCAAATCCAGCAAAAAAATAACCCCACCCTCACGTCCCTCCTTGAACAAAAAAAGCCCCCATCCAGCAAATAAAATAAACCTCCGACGGCAATAAACCCACCTCCGCCTGTCTTTCATCTCCGTCGCTCTACTGCGCGCACTCGTAACGCTATATCGAGCTCTCTCGAGTGGAAGCTTTAATGGTCTCGTCTGTGGAAAATGATATTTCGCCGGGGAAAATTGAAAATGCCGAGGGACTTTCGCCGGCGCTGCTGCAGCAGTTGCGCAAGCGGCAGTTCGAGGTTTTGCAACTGCGCGAGCGAATGCACATTAGCTAATTTGATTTTCGGTTAGTCGGTGTGTGTACGCGAGCGGCATGGAAGAAAGGTTTAATTGTGGAGGGAGGACACAGGAGTCGAGCTGAGTTAATTGAAAGGTGAGCGAATATGTGTGTGTTGGTAGATTCGAGTTTATGGAGCCGTTTGGATAAAGGAGTTGTAATGGGAGTTGGAGTCAATTAAGAAGTGGCTGTGGAGATCCGGACAATGGTTTTAGCTGCTATTGTGATGCTTGTACTGAGCCTTTTCTATATAAATGCTGCAGGTTCAATTTCGTATGATTCATAAAGTCATGATTAGGCTGTTAAAATGTAAGGATTACAACTCGTCAGGTTATTCGTTGTGCCAATTAATACTTCAATGATAATACATCTAAATTATGTAGTTTAAACGATTTCCTAGAGTTACGTCTTTAATTAGATTCCATTAATTCGAAATACTATAAACACCCTTGATAATTCTAATCTATTACATTCCTCCCACATGATATATGATCCCAACTCAACATGAGGGTAAAAAAACCAACTCTAAAAAGCTCACAACCTCTCGATTTTCCACCAACAATCCCATACAAAGCTCCGTTACCTCGCTCCAACCATTCCAATACAAACCTCGCTTACTACTACCACCATCGCACGCGGGCACTCATTCAACCAGAACGGAAAAAGACGCGCGCGCACGCGCAAAGACAATGGCGTCTCCGATTCGCCGATACACCACTTCGAAACAATAGACAAAGCAGCAGAAGGACAGGGAGAGAAACGCAAAAAATCGCTCACGCACGCATTGTGCAATCGCGCGCACTTTGCATCTCTCGCGCGCGCTCACTTTCGCGGAATTTCTCATCGAGAGAGAAATTTCGAGGGCGCGCGCGTGCCTGTCTGCCTGCGTGTGCGCGGGAATAATTTATTTCACCGCGAGAGAGAGAGAGAGAGAGAGAGAGAAGTATATAATGGGGTGCGAGGCTAGCGCTGACTTTGACGGATATATCGCGCGGGGAGTTGGTTTAGCGTGCGGGGGATTTTTAGAGGATTGCGGGGTGCGAAGCGAGTTTATTTATGGTGCGAATGAGGTATATTGTAGCGCGTGGACGTTGTTTTTTAGGGGGTTATTCATTTAGACCACTTTTTGCGCGTAAATATTGTAAAATGTATCTAGCTGTACGAGTCGAAGCAACAATGATACGTGTAGATAATGTGGCAATAAAAGTGAGCGATGTTGAACTCCAGGATGACTAAAATAGGATATGTGCGCGGAGATGACGCTTAACAAAAATTATTTTCTATATAATATATATATCTTGCGAAATAATACGCGTGTGCACATGCGCGCGAGCCGTTGCTGCAACGCGCGCAGCCTTCGTTATTATCTACCATCGTGATGAAAGTATATATATGTATGAAACACATATTATTTCAAGAGCCATAAACGCACAGTCTCAGCGAATTACAAAGCGAGAAACTCTATTCAGCTCAGCTCATGACAAAACCTATACGTTTGTCACAACATCCCATTTACAAGGCAATTTTTCTCTGCAATTAGAAACAATCTTGCCCCACGCGCAGACAGCAACAGAAAACCGCGCGTCGCGCCATAAACAAAACTGTCGTCCAGAAGCACGCAACAGCAGCCATCTCTATCCTGTAAAAACCTCGGTAAATCACTCTTCGACTTCCACGAACTGCCGGCGGTGCAGGCGAGTCTTCGAAAAAACCTAGCCTCGAAATATCGAACGCTGCTACGCTGCCGCGCATATCGAAGACGCGCGCGCGCGGCCGTAAAATCGAGCTATGAATCAATCAATCGCAGTTTCGATGTATACGCGGCGCGTGGGTTGTAGAAGAGAGAGAGAGAGGATGTACATAAGAGGACGCATGCGCGCGCACGGGTCATTCCACTTTCACTGCGAGTCATAGTGGTGGGGGTGAGATAACGTCGCGAGTGCCGTGGATAAGAGAGCGTCGCCGTCGATGCAGCTTTTTTTTGTTGACGATGCATCTACGAGTTAGGCTAATTTATTGGCGCTGATACGCGGAGAGTTTTTTGCGTAACTTGATGCTCGTGCGGATGAGGTTAGACGATGGGTTGGTATTTATTGCTTGCGAAAAATATGTGCGACTTTGTTTTTACTTGGTATGTGTGCTATCTTGTATAGATTGTTTCTGTGAAATAATCGTTGAAATACACACAAGGAAACATTTTTGTTCTTGGACATTCACTAATTACAGTGTGATATGTACAGACTTCTTTGAGATATTAGAATGATATTTTGTAGACCAAGAGCAATGAATTCTCCTTGTTGCTCGTAGAAATGTTCTGAACATTAGTTTCGTCACTACAAGAGTCAATTCATCACTCTCCATGTGATCGAGAAATGCTATAATTCATCGTTACAGAAGAAAAATATGACTCACCGCTGAATTTCAAACTATACAAGTAGTCCATAAGAGCTCCATAGCTAAAAGTATTCTTATGGTATACAACATTGCAGTCATAACCAATAAAGTGTTATAGCTTTTGCTACGAGCACAGAGAGATCTGTTGAAGCTGGAAGTATTGCGGTGAAGTCTCTTTACTACCACTCGGTGCATAAAACTTCGCTAAAAAGTAGAATTTAAAGTGCAGGTACGTAAAAAAAGTTGGTTCTCACATGGCTGTATAAATATATTATATAGATCCTAAAAAAGATTCCAAGAAATTGCACCAATAGAATCGAAAGCAACTTCAACTTTTAACGCAAAAACTGTTCAAGTAAAATTTTGCAACGAAAACAAAAAAGAGTGCGAAAGCAGGTAATTTTTGCTTTTCCAATTTTCCACGCACCTCGATATATAAATATATTCAGGCAACGGCGAATCGGCGATAGTCGTCGCAAGTGGGAGAAAGTGAATGAGGGCAGACACACACACACACACAC
>JAPYZO010010910.1:0-14610 GCA_030522905.1 Torymus flavipes
CTCTCTCTCTCTCTCTCTTGCTAAAACGTTATTAACGAATTTTCACGAGGTCGTATATATACATAATAACGAAAACAATAGACGAGAGAGCCTCGTGGAACCTCCTCGACCCGCCGTCATCATCATCCCTTTTGCGAATCGGCGGAAAATTAATGTAGCATTGTCGCGCGTACACGAAACTTTCCGAGGGAGCTATAATAGCACCAGCGTTCTATATATCGCGCGAGGAGTAAAAATGGCGAGCGATACTTCGCGCCTCGACTATACATGTATATATAAAAAAAGAAAACTATGTGCGCGCACACCGTGGGGGGTACAGAGAAAGAGAGAAGTTTGAATCGCGATCCGCGCAATCTTTTCCGATCTTCTTTTTATGACTTTCTGAATGGAGGCCAACAAACTTGCGAGGAAAGAAGGATAGCGAGAGAGAGAGAGGAAGAGACACACATACGCGAATCTCGATGCGCGTGCTCATCCATCTTGAGGCACTGTGCTATACGACATTATCGGGAACATCGAGTGTGTGTCGCTTCTCTCTCGCCGTCGCCGCTCTATAGATCTCTTCGGCCTGCAGGCTAGCCCCGTTTCTTCTCTCACTCTCCCGCGATTTTCCGTCTCTCGTGCGCTATTTCGCGGATATCGCGCTGTGTCTCTCGGCGTCTGTGTACGTTATACGCTTCTTGCGCTCGCGCGCGCTTTCTCTCGCTTTTGTTCGGCCCGCTGCGACGTTAATTCTTCTTCTTATTTCTCAGTCTTATTTCGCGATCTTTCAATTTCCTTTTGCTGTTGTCGAACGGAACGATGCCTCTTCCACGGTTCCGTGTACGCGCTATATACACACGACACACTCTATACCTACACTTGTCTTGTCTGTTTATTTCCAGGAACGCGCGAGCGCGCGTTCGCTTGCATTTGATTCGTTAGCTCATTTTTCACATTGTTTTCCCCCGCGTGCTTTTCTTTTCGATGCTTCACTCTGCACTGTAAAACAGTCCTTCGGGCGATCGGACTGATGACAGTTTTCAAAGGATAATGAACTTTTCAATCAATAAATTCATAGAACGAGATAACTTTTCTTTGTTTTCATACTTCAATGCAAGGTTGATCATTTTTATTGACTTTTTGGCAGATTGTAAAAGAAAAGGAAAATGGATTCTTTGAGATGTTTATAAAAAATAATCAAAATTGTTGCATTGAATTCAGGGACTTTAAAGGTTGAGATGCATGATACACAGTTATTATAAAATAAACTAACTTGTAACATACAGGTATACTTGCGGCTATTCGAATCTTAGATTTCCATTACGAAATTAAAATCCATTTCGCAGTCTGTGGAAAAAGCTTTCTATCTTGAGCGGAGAAAAAAGCTTTCCATCATACTCTCTCTCGTTCCCTCATTACCGTGCAATTAGACTTACAGTAGCACTGTAAAATCGATTAGTACCTCGAGAACAAATGTAAATTGTTTTCACATCGTGAAATTTTATCGTTGTAACAATAACACGCTATTACTCTTGTAGCTAATTAAGTGTATACCAAAACACTTAATTATAAATGAATTTTGAACGTAGCAATTCAAAGTAGAGCACATAATTTTCATATATATTTCTCTAACACGATAAAACTAGATTTCAATTGCGCTCTAAAAATATAACGAAGACACTTGAAACTCATTAATTCTTCCGCACTCTAAATTATAACGATTCTTCATTTTTTCATAACAACGGTTCTCCAGCATACGTCCAACCGCATTTTTTCATTTTCCAATACACTCAAAAAACGTCAGCGCGTGTAACCATTAACCCGTAATTGCACGACCACCGTAACTAACTGGGACGCGCCACACAGCCTTATTAGCGGATTTCCTCGTGGCATCAAACTTGGTTTACATTACTCGAAACAACAAACCGTACAGGGAATAACTTCAACGCGAACGACGGGGCTTTTTAAAACTTGCAAGTAGCGCCGTAATAAGAGTAGCGCCGCGGCGCCCGCCGACAACGCGAGGAGAAAAATTTACATACGTAATTACGGAGAAAACTGCCACGTTTCCGGTAAGGTTCAGCGTTTTTCCGTGAACGCGCGCGCGCGTGTCCGGTAATAATCTCTGCGAGAGTGCGGGAAGAAAAAAAAGTCTTGGAGAGGTACGAGAAGAAAATGAATAGAATGTTTTGTAAAAAATAATCGTGTTTAGAAAAGAGAAAGAAAAAATGATCTTACATGTGAGTAACGTGTTTCTCAAGCTGAAATAAAATGATTTTTTCTTCTTTCTTTTCAAGATATATGCGAATTCTTCGCTATACGAAACAATGGAAACTCGTTAAAATGATGTATACTTGTCGTTGTCATACATTAAAATTCTTTTTCAGAAAATAAAAATAACATTTTTATAGTTGTTTAAAATAGGATTTTATATTTGGGACAAGAACATGTATGCCGTAAAAAGCTAAGAAAGAGAATCATGCAAATTATAGTTTTCAAAGAGGGTCTTTCGCTATAAGGAGTGTATTTAATATATTTTTAGCACACAATATTAATATTATTGCTTGCAAAGTAATCTAACGTCTAAATTAAAGATGAAGTAGTCGATTTATCATAGGTAAAAATATATTAAATTTCCTTTACACGACAATGAGTTCAGAAATTTTATTTTCCTTAAATTTTTATGCTTAATATTAAAATAATCTTTAACTAAAATAAAAAGAGGCTGGAACTATAAAAATAATGCAAAAATACAAAATCAAATCGCGTTATCCCATCAGGCTATGTAGCAATGCGCAACCTTAATACTCGATTTCCATTATTTTCATCGTCAAGCTACATTCAATTTTTGCCCAGAGATTTTCCAATATAATCATTATTTATCACACATTTCAATTTCATTACAAAAACATTGCTTTTGATTTTGCGAAAGACCGGCATTAAAAATTCAAAAGCCATAAAAATCCCAGCCGCATCCACATACCCAGGGTATAACTTCAGCGACAAATCCCGGAAATTTGAATAATTCCCGCGAAACACGATTTTCCACCATCATCAAGCCGACTTCGCAATCCACCCAACCCACATCGAACCGCGCGCGGACACCTCACAGCCGCACTTCGCGGCGGCGACGGGCACATGTCATACACGTTGCCGTACACACATATCCGCATATTGATTATCGAATTTACGAGAGGCGGCCACGCGTAATGGCGGTAATAAAGCGCGCGAATGCGCAAGGAGGATTCCCTCGATCCAATATATAAATTTCGCTCGCCGCATCGCGGCCATAGCGCCGGGCGACAAACATCAAAGTGCGCGTCGCGTTACCCCGCACCCATATTTTCGCAATCGATGAAAGCAGAGGAAGAAAAAAAAAAACATGAGCAAAGAAGTAAAGCAACCGATAACATCCCACCGCGCTATATTGATTGTAAATATTTGCAATATCCGCGCGACACGACAACGGGCTTTACGCCGCGCGCGTAAAGTTTCATATTAAAAACGAAATATAAAATATTTTCTCCCTGTACATCCGTATAAATCCTCATTACTCGCGGATACCTCTCTATATTTTATCCCTCTTGTTCTCCGCGTAACGCAGCGTCAGAGCAGGAGAGAATACATCCTCGCGCCGGCTTTTTTTCTCCTCCGCCCCCTCCGCGTCCTTTATACAGCTTCGACGCGAGCACATTTTCCTCTCTATCTCCGCATTAATCCTCGTTTCTTTTTCCTCCTCCTGCCCAGCCCATCTATTAATATTTCCCGTCTCTCGACGCGCGCTTCTCCCGCGGGCACAGAGTCCATTTGTCCGTCGCGCGCGAGTTTTTATGCTCCTTCGAACTCGACTATACACAGAGTCGGGGCGACCTACGATGATGATAATAATCGCACCCGCGCAGCGCCCTAAAAGCGAACGCGGCAAAGCCGATTTCATTATGCACACCGCGCTATGGGGGCCATTGTCGCTCTCTCCCCTTTTGCGCGGGGACCGCGTGTGTGTGTGTGCGCGCGACAGCTAAGTGGCCTTCTTAGTTGTTATCGATTTTGACGGACGGTAAAAGCACGCGCCGAACGGGGATTAGGTTTTAATTGGCCGAGTGCCGCGGACGTGAATTATTGTTTTGGCAGGTTTAGATAGGGAGAGAGTGTGAGGCAACAGGAGTGGGGGGGCTGTTAGTTCAAATGATTGATGATAATTGGGCATTGATGGGTGTTAGATTGACGAAATAATATATTGATATGGCGTTAAATTAGGTGGTGAAATTTAGATTTTGCGCGTGGTGTCCGCTCTTTGAATTTTTCGATGATATATTCATTGGGTGGGAATATTGTTTTGATTAACGTAATGTTAATTGATGATAAACTTAAACATAATTCGAGATATTTAAATTATTGAGATTAATATTATTATTAATGAAGTTTGAAGTCATTAAAAATCTAAAAAAATAATTCTGAAATATTAAAGTACATTTTCAAGTACTCTTCTTGGCTCTCTTAGTGCACTGCTCATTAAAATGAAAATTTTAATGCACAGCAAGTTCATGTTAAGTTAAGCTAACTTAAACACGTCGTTCTAGTAAAGTATCAAGATGTAAATTAAGTCAAACATAATAACCGTAAATTGCACGTTGTCGCGCATTACCGAAAATTATAGGAAATTTCGAGTACCTATGTTTATTTTTTAAATATATGCGATGTGTTTATTCAAAATGGTTTACTTCTTGCCTCTTGAAATTAAATACGCGTAATTATAAATAGAACGGAAAAAGTGAACACACACACACATGCGCATCAAACTGTTCTGGTCTGATAACTTCGGTGCGTTTCTTAGCAGAGAGAGAGAGAGGGAGAGAGATTAAATTAAGTACACATTTGTAGAGTCGTTAGGCGTAGGCCATTAGAATTTATACTAAATTACAGACGTAATTAAAGAGTAAGCTGGAGGGTTGCGATTTTAATCAAGTACTTACATATATAAAGATATTTTCTAAAAGTGAACATTTATTTTTGTTCAAATAATTTTAGAATAAATTGAAAAACAGGTGACTATTTGAAAGAATGCATTACATATAATGTTCATACGTTTTCATGTAAAGATGGTTTCGTTGATGTAATCACGTGTCATAATGTTTTTGAAAAAAGTGCTCACTTCCTGGCTATGAGATAATCAGTATACCAAAAGACATTTCGGATAAATGTGAGCCATGCTGTGATTTTTCGCTGATACGACGGAATAATCAACTCTGTTATACATAAATGGGCAATTAGTGACCATGACCATACGAAAGTGTACATGTTTTCTCCAAGTGTAAAAAAGCTTTTAATCTTTCAGATCGGAAATCTTAATTGGGCCATTAGGTAATGATGATTTAAGGATAATCGGTTACCGGAAATTTCACGGGTGAAAATAAAAAAAGGTAACACTTTTTTACTTTAGTTCAGGAACGGTCGTCGTGGTTGTAACTACGTCTTTTTAAAAAGTACTGCTTACACTGAACCGTTAGTAGAATGTGTTCTAAATTATTAGAAAATTAATTAGAGTGGCTCTACAAATGATTATGAGAAATTTTATGATTTACATACTTCTTCGAGTGATTGCCTCCCTGCACAATATTAATGCAATCGAAAGTACAAACAATATATTAAGATTAACAGTAAGATTTTTTTATATATACATTTACTTTTATTTCAGGCTTTTTACAACATGTTTAAAGTGTGTAATTTTTATTTAAGACAAACATAATTCAAACTTGTTTCGAAGATAAAACGGGAGCCATTGTTTTTTCTGGTGACTGGACTAATGAAGACTTCTTCTTGCTGAACGAAACTTTTACTTCGCTGACACCCATAAGATTAATGGGCATACATGAAACTAGAATTCTTCAACAGCACAAACTTGTGAAAAAGAATTTCGAGTCGGTAAAAAGAGATATTGAACAAATAACATTTACATCCAAAACATACGTGATCATTATAAAATCAGAAGATGCATTGTTCTACGCCCTACAAAAACTACGAGAATCAGTTTTGTGGGATTACAAAGGATTTTTCCTAGTGGTAAATAGAAATTTAAATACAGGTTGCGATGAAGCACGAGACTTTTTGCACTTGGTGTGGTTTTTCAATGTCTTATCAGCAGCGATGCTGTGCAGCAACAAAAAGGGAGAAATTCAAATTTTTACATTTAATCCGTACAATGATTTTGCTCCCGAATTTTGGAATTTAATACAGAGTGAAGATGTGCAAAACAACCATACTTGGAGGTTATTCGAACGGAAACTAGAAACGACGCACTTTTCATCTCGTAAGTATATTATATCTTCGTTTAGCGAATACTACTGCATACATTATTATAACAAATATAATTTTCTTCTTTTTTTCTGTAGAAACGAATGTTACGTTCTGTAAGGACTTGAATTTCGAAAAAACCAAAGATTTGACTGGATATGTGATAAAAATTGGCGTAGGATTTTCTCCATTAAAGGCAGTGTTATATGATCCAACGAAGACAGGATGGAGAAAATATCTCGGGCAGACAAGTCTCATAACTCATCTAATATTTACGCACATGAACGCCACCGCTAATATTGAAGTTTATTCAGAAATCTGCTTGCGCGATACTTCAAACGCCCCTTGTGTTATTTTTCAAGATTTAATTCATGATAAACTCGACTTTATAATGAACGCGCTCTTCCAGCATGTGTTTTGGAACGAGTACACTTATCCAATCGAGCTTGGAGGGTTGTGTGCCATGGCACAAATGACAGAGCGAACCACAACTGAAAAGTTCATATTCACATTTCCGTTGACATTTTGGGGAATAATAATCTCAACTGGCGTATTTTCGACATTTTTCTTGAAATTTCTTCACCACCAGAGCTTATGCGCATCCTTCTTGGAATTTTTACGGATGATGCTGAGTATGTCAAGCCTCAAGGAGCCACGACGTTTACATCTACGATTATTGTTCACGGTCTTTATATTCTTCACGATGTCGCTGAATTCTTACTTTCAGAGTCGACTGAGAGCGATGCACATGGTGCCAGATGCAAATCCAACCATAGAATCGATACGAGATTTGGAAAAATCGAATTTGATTGTTTACGGACTGGAGGATTACAAGGAATACTTTCAGCGTTCCACCATTTATTCTCGCTACTCAGTACACAACACTTTCTACGAAACGATAGATAGACTGAAAAATGGTGACCGCATATCTTGCATTTTCATGTGTGAATTGAAACCCCTTGTGAATTCTACGAATGGGACAGTGCACGTAGCGAAGCATATGATAAGGGAGATATTTAAGGTGCTTTATACCAGAGAAGACTGGCCGCTATTGCCCACAGTTGATATGATAATTCGCAAAATGCACGAATCGGGACTCATAAACCTGTTTCGGAGTCGAGAGAAAAGATTGTTTAATAGACACATTCAAACAAATAAACGACTCTGGAAGGAGATGAATATAAAACAGTTGGTCGTAGCTTTTTATTGCATGACCAGTGGTTTCATAATAGCCACGTGTACTTTTTTCATAGAAATTGTTCTCGATAAATGTATTTTACCTTTGTCATTAAGAATTCAAAAGAAATTTAAGAAAATATAATTGTTAAATATTGAATAGATTTAAATTTTGTCCTAAGTGCAAGTCAGGTATTATTTTGTTGATAACTATTTTGTTATATTACGCCTATTTTTCGTTCAATATCGTATACAAAGCGTAAGCCATCTATCGTGATACGTCAAAAATACATGTTTCTTATTTTCTAGAAATACATCGAAAATAGGAAAATGTATGTAAAACCCGAAAAAATGTTGAATAGAAATGCATCTCAAAGCAGGCATGCGTTTGATATATTCTTTAAAATATTCATATCGAACAGACTTCAATTTTATCGAGAATATTGTCCTGTCTAAAAATATTGACAATGTAAATTTTAACAAACTAAATTGTACATACCTTTTTGAATTGTTTTCCGAAAATATGTAAAAATAGTATTGTTATAGTTGTCTTATAAACGTATATGTTTCAAATGTATCGATAATATAAAATATGTATAAAAATGTAATTGTTTCTATATTATTATTTAAAAAACATACGATTAAATGTTACGAAAGATTGTCGATTTTTTTTAATAAATTACTCACTCAAATTATAAATATACATTGAAGGTTATTATATTACTAATGCGTGAAATCGAAGAGAGTAGAACTAATAAAGTGTCAAAAATATTCTAATATTTGTGTAAAACACCGTACCACAAAGGGTAAGTAACTAGCTAATAACTAATGATAAAAAAGTACATATTCATTAATAAAACATATCATTATTCCTTCCCAATTTCCCGCCACCCTCCTCAACTTTTTATCATTTATATCCCACATAATAAACCCACATAACAACTGAATCACTCGCGTACGATTAATCAACCGCGCAAATACCAGGGACCAAATCCCGGGTCCGGATTATCAACGTCAGGGGAGCGAAAGGGGCGGCAGCCAAGCCAAATAGAAAATTTTCCCGTTATTGGGATTCGCGAGCCAGTAAATAGTCTCATCTCCTCGCGCTCTCTCCTCATCAATCACCCCGAAAATTCACCAGCGTCATCACACGCACACACACAAGCGTACCACACACAAAAATCGAATTAATTCCCCCACTCGCTCGTCATATCGAGAAAATCTCCTCTCACATACGGCGCACAGCGCGTGCACAGAGAGAGAATGAGGATATATGGAGGAGCTGCGGTATATATATATATAAGGTATAACTCCATCGGGTTACCGGGAGCGGCACTTAATGGTCCCCTTCCGCGTTTCCAGATCTTCCGCAACTAATCCATCTTATCCCCATGTGCTGCTGCCGCTCGCTTGCTCTCGCGATCCCACACCGGAGGATCTCTATAATACATCCCACCCACCACACACTACCCCACCGACACTCCAACAAACGAGATCAGAGAGGAAGTGAGAGGCGATCGCGTCTTGTTGTTATTATACGCAAGCATACACACAGGCGCACTGCCTCTACAGTCTGCAGAAATCCACGGGATGAAGGAGAGAGAGAGGGAAAGCTAGCTCATCCCTCGGAGTATATACTCGAGACTCGTAATGAATGAACGGCACAACGCGCGACAGTGAGAGTAGCACAAGCGACGCCGGCGTTCTTATAAGAAGGGCCTCTTCCACGGTATGCGCCTGCCTGCCTGCCTGCCTGCCACAGCCGCGCGCGCGTGTGTACCCGAGGTTCAAGCGCGCTGCTCTGCTGCCCGTATTTACGGGGTGTATGAAAAGTACCGTGATGACTGAATAAGGCGGTAGCGGTACGCTGCGGTAGCCTTATATAACAGTGGCGCGTTTATGTATGAAAATGGCGGCGGTGTAAAGGGCATGTGAATGTACGCCGTGGGTGGAAATGTCTTGGAATTTTTCGGAAATTCCATAATTTTCATTTTCTTTTCTTTTTTTTAGAATTACAGCTATTTTTAGGCTTGTTTCGAGCCATTAATTCAACAGTTATTAATTACAATTTTAATAGGCGAAAACGTTTTTATTAAATTTAACCTTTATTTTAAGCTAGTTTCGAGTCAAAAAATTAAAAGCTAATTATTATTGAGATCAAAGTATTACAAATATTTGTTTTAAACCTGCGGAATAATTTTCTTCAATAAAATTGTCGCATCACTTTGCTAACTTACCACAAACTTGGAAACTTAATTGAAAAAGAAAAGCCGACGAATCGTAATAAAAAGAGCCGCATAAATTCTTGAATGGCAAACTTAAACTAGCCTTGAATCATCGCCGTTTTCCCATCCCCATGCCGAATCTTTTCCCGCCAATAATTCAGCCGGCCCTCTACCTATATACCTAATAATTGCATAATCACCGTCATAAAGCACTTTTGCCACGCTGTGCCATAACTACTTTTCAAACTTCATTTCAATGTATTCAACTCCGGGAAAAGTTATTCAACCGTCTGGATACTTTTCGCGCACCCTTTATACATTCGCGGTGTGGAAGTCGCGGGGAGAAGAGATGGCTGGGGGTGGGAGGCAAGAAGAAGAAGATGCGCCGCACGTGGAACGGAAACTTGCCGGTGTCAGCCGGCGCGTATATATATACGCCAGATGATGAGAAAACAGAAGAGGACGACTACGGGGCGGGAGAAGGGGGCTTGCAGAATAATATTACATATTTTATTAACGTCGGAATAGTTTAAATTATGCAAAGGGAGTGTGCTTGTAGAGCAAAAAGTGGTGGCGATGGCGTCGTGATCTATTAGCGTAATCGGATTAGTAAGTTTTACTTCGGCCACCTGTTATGCGGCATTAGCAGCTGGGTAACGAAGGGCATGATTGGGTTGAGGCTTGGAAATTATTGTAGGATAAATATTGGAAGTGGTATTCTGATGGAATGATGAAATTTTCATTTTAAGTCGTGACGTGGGATTAAATGGGATTATTGGAAAACATGTGGTAAATGGGTAATAAAATTAAGCTCAAAACAAATCGAAAATGAGGGTAGATTTGTTTATTAATGAAATACTGAATGTTTAATGATTACTTTTTTGCTTTAAAGTTTGTTTTACTGCATGAGAAAGCTGCAAACTTTTGTCACGAAAGACCATCTCGCTGGCGGCGGTAACGACGAGCAATTCTGGAATCGCAACTTCACGCCTCTTTCACAAAAAATTACTCCGTTGCATGCAACCTGCAGCCGTAAAAGTTATTACGTTAATTTTGTGAAATTTTTCCTACACCTCCGACAACCATTTCTAACATTTTCGCGGAATATAATTGCACGGGTACATTACACAATTTTTTATTTTTGAAAAGGGACGTCGTTTTTGAAATATTACTACAAAGACAAATTAAAACGGAAGAATGTGTCAAGTGTCTTTCAAGTTTTTTTAACTTGTGAAAAAAATGGTATGCTGAATAGCCAAAATTGAACTGAGGAAGAAAATTCATTGTAAAAATATTCAAACCAAATTAATACAATTTCTAATCATATTTTTAATCATATATGGTTAATTTTTTTCTCTTATCAAATTTATATTCCATGTATTTTAATTTATTGATTACTGGAATATGATTGAACGCTTAATTTTCATGAGGCTGGGACACGAAGTAAATTTTAATTGAAACTTTTTATATCTCCATATTTGGATCCTTAAGAGTTTTTCCCAGGATCAAAAAGATAATGAATATTGAGAATAACTGTAGTGCGGTACGGTGTATTCAATTATCAAATGGTTTAAAAACTCTGATTTAAACATAACAAGAATCAAATTACATACAATTAGAATCACGAAAATTAATTATCTTTTCATAGGGCTCCATTATTAGTCATTTTGCCTTACAGCTATTAATTTTCATGTATCTAATATCTGTGTTTGTTATAATTGAATTTGTTACCTACTTTACATGTCGTACTATTATTTCTACTTGATTATAATGATGTTGTACCATTTGAAACTTATAAATTGTAAAAATGTTAAAACACATTACGTACCGTAAAAGTTATTCAACTATTGCATTTTTTTATTAAAAAATAATGTGATTTTCAGTATTTTTACGTCTACCGAGAACATGTAATTTCCCATTTTAAACAAACGAATCGTAAACAAAAACTTTGTTAATTTTCAAATCAAAACTTTAAATCGTTCATCACTCCAATGCTCCCAACAAATTATTCACTAAGCTAGGTAACAGTAACTTTATTCTCTCGCTGTAAGAGAGTCTAAAGTTGCTTTAAATCGCGAAACTTAACGTTTAATTAACTAGCAGGATACTGAGATTTTCACCATTTACTCTCGCGGAACTGTTTTTGATAATTAACTGTGAAAAATCAGAGCAGGCTTGGAAAACTTTTTTACGCAGTGCATCCTGATCTTTAGTAAAAAGGCAATTACTTTGGAATTCCCTTTCTAAATAAGATAAATTGGTTTAAAAAAGAAACTAGAAAATTACCTGCTTGGAAGCCTTTTTTTCATCTTGATCTATGCTTTGAAAGTCTCAAGGTTTTCATTACTCTCCGTATTAAAAATATATTGAAATAAAAAAGTTAATTTTTAATTTGAAAAATAGCAAAAAGAAAAGTAATAGATTGTAATTATGATTCGTATGGTTCTAATAGGTTCATTCTCGCCCGGTTCATATAAAGATCAAGTTTTGAACGGTGGAATCGGTATGTGTAGGTATTTTTAATATTATACCTTAATTTCAATAACATCACAGTTAGTAGGTACTTGAAAAATATTACAATCTTTTATTTGCTCATGTAATACGAAAATTTTCTTATGAAAAAATAGTAGCCCGAAAATATTTGAAAATGGTCGATTATTTATGTAAGGACACGAAGCTATCATAAATTTGAATTTGATTTTGCAGTCAATAATAAAAATTCCAATACTATCATTTATTAACTCATAGTTATACCAAGAAAATAAATATTTTTCTGCTCTCTGCTAAATTATTTGGTAATGAGAAAAAAAAAGGAACGATGAATTTCAATAGAATCAACCCATCAAAGAAACGAGACACAATTTAGCATCTCCCAACATTTATTCCACCCAAGAAAGATTCATTTCGCCGACACCCCAACGCTGCATCTTCCTCCTCGCGAAAAAAGCTCTGCGCACAAAAAAAGCTCCCCCCGAATCGGCGAAAATAAACGATTGGAAATCTCATTCCCACGGAGAGGGGAGAGCAAGAGCTAATACAAATCTACAACGCCTTTACACCTGTCGCCATGCGTCTTCGTTCTCCCTTCCAGCAGCTATAGAGAAAAAGGAATCGCTCCTGGCTACACTATACACTAGTCACTACATTACACTACAACACCTCGCGCCTATACATCTATACAACCGCACGTGCGACGCACGCACCAACGAATTGCGCGCGGGTAATCCGCGTAATCGCGCGCTGCACGTGCACGCGGCGGAGGAAAAAAGAGTTATATACCGGGATAATTCAGCGCCAATAAAGGGATTTTCACGAGAGGAAGCTGCGCTCCAGTGCAGCGAGAAAAATATGCGACTCGGGGGCTCGCGGAATTTATTTTACGGGAGTCGCCTGCCTCCTGCTGCCTCCCACTTTCTCTCTCTCCCTCGGCTTATTGTCGCGCGTTCGCTTGCTCGCGTGGCTCCCTGAATTGATTCGTCCGCTGCAGAGAGAGAGAGAAAGAGAGGAAGCTTTTCACGTGAAGAGGGGAAGAGGATGCCTGCGCGTATTTTCGCCTCTTCGCGAGAGGCGCCGCGGCTATTAATATGGGATTATCCGTATCTTCATTTCTCGCTCTCTCGTGGCGCTTTAATGGGTTCGCTTGTACGAGTATTAAGGGGATTGGAAATACGGCGCGAGTCGGTTGTGTGCTTCTTTTTTTTAAGTCGGAGAAGCAGCGAACGCCGGGGCCAAGTGAAATGGTATTTTGTTTGGGGGTGGGTTAGGAGGATGCGCCACGCTTTGGAATGCCCGAGAGGGAGAGAGAGAGAGAGAGAGAGAGAGAGAGAGGAGGAAAAATCGATTTGCCGCGTGCCTGCAATAGTATAAAAGTTTTGTCTATCCGTGGAATTTTCTAGGAATTGGTTTTGTCGGTATTGTTTTGCGCTTTTCGTCAATCTCTAATTGCACCCAGAGGAAAAATCGTTTGTTTATTGTAGCTTTAATTTGAGAAATTAAATAAATCCGACATTGGTTTCGTGTACGGGGAACGTTCTTTAAATTAATTAATGTTATTGTATATTTTATATAAGAAAACTTTCAGGTACGAAGCTTAACAAAACTTAAATGGAAGGAAGAGAAAATGGTTGTTTTTGATTAAATAATGCAAGAAGAACGAATCTAGTTTGAGACTCGGCACGTAACAAGATTAAAATATAAAAGAACCCGAATGTAAAATGGGTAGAGGATAAATGAAATTTTTAAATTAAGTGTCCTATGAAAATTCGTTCTGTGCAACTTTTTAATTTAAGCGATAAAAAACTTTTCTGTTCACGTTTTAAAAATGTTAAAATAGCTATTTTTAATTTTTTACCCTGATGTTCGTCCAAATTTAATATTAAAAGGTAATTTAACCAGGATTCATAATTCAATCCATCATAATTTTCATCAATGTAATTATACATTCAATCACATTACGAAACAATTAATTGCGATGAATTATTAATCATTCATCTAGTTTTACACTACGAGAAAGAAAAACATTATATATTTGTNNNGTGATTTCATGATAAATTTTTAATTATAAATTACCCCGCGCGCATTACGGCTTATTAAAACTAACTGCCTAATTTTTTTTTACGATTAAACCCATTAAAAACAAACATTAGTTTTTATAAAAGAGCTAATATTCAATTAAAACTTTCTCCCGCGGCGCATCAATTTAGTCACCGCTCCAGCGATTAATTTATGTAAACTTCTAACGAGACTTACACACATACACACATACGCGCGCTCTGCTCGCTTCCTCCTTTACTTATACCGCACTGCACAACACATACCGCACACAGCAACTTTTCTCCTCAATTCCCTGCGCACAATTCATCACCATTCAGCGCAAAAAACTAATCGCAGCGCCATCTAGCCGCGCGCATCGCAATAAACACATCCTACTCTCATA
>JAPYZO010010913.1:0-12539 GCA_030522905.1 Torymus flavipes
TAGGCGACGATGAAAATTAAAAAGATGACAGTGCCGCCATCTCTATGAATTTTGACGAAGCAAACGGGTTAATTATAGGCCTGAGAAAAGTGGAGATCATTACGCACAATTTGTACCAGATTTTTCAAACGACAACTGCACCACTGCGCGTCTATTTGTATATATAGCGATTTAAAATGTAGCTGCGCTGCGACCTTCTTATACAAAAATAGAAAACTGAATTTGATTTCAACCTACAAGGCATTTTATTGTTAATATAACGAAGTTATAGCGATCGAATGAGCGACTGTTTACAAACGTAAATCGTTCTAGGATAAATATATTAAAATGTGCATTTACATTTGCAATGAGGTCAAACGAGCGTTTTTGCGATTGTTTATTCATGTATAACGCAGATAGATACATTTTAAAAGTTCGTTGCGAAAGAGAGAGATAACAATCCTGTAGTATAGCTGCATCGTTATTATGAGTTAGAAGAAAAAAAATCGGTATTTCATCAATGTGTTATTTTATGTAACGTGCGAGTTAAGAGCGAGAGAGAAAAAAACGTTTATAAATAATGAGAAGGAGTAAGTACAGAGCAAGAGTTAGGAGTGGGAAAAAGCGCTCTGAAAGCGGGTCGAAAAAGACAATGAAAGTATACTCGATATGGGAACGGTTGTACAATGTGGCAAAGTTTTTACAATGTAGATATATAGTTTTGCAACGAGTCTTTTTCTTTTTATTAATATGATTAACCGCAGTATAATACGTACGTAGAATGTACACTTAATATTACCCAACAATTAATTTTACTACACATCATCATCTTACACCCATAACCAGCAAATAACCAAAAAATATTAATTTTTCAATGATAAATACCAAAATCTCGCGCCTCGACATGAACCGATCGCTCGAGCTCTCGCTGGATCATCGATCCACTGACGATCGATGATCTACCGTGATCGATAGATTCACCAGGAGTGCAGGCGGCGCGAGGAGGTATATACACTCGCTTGTTCGCTCGTTTACGGTTGCCCCACTCCTACGCCGCCGCCGCCGCCGCCGCCGCCGAGCGAGCATGGCGGGAGATTTTTTTTCCTTGCTTCTTTGATGTCGCGCCGACACGAGAGTTTTTTTTTCGAAACTGCCACTGCTGAGAGTTGTCGTACGGGCTGATGTGGCCGAGTGTTGAATTTTAAGCTAGGAAGTTGTATGGTTAGAGGGAAGGAATAGTGATATAGTTTTGCAGTTTAATATGTTTGTTGAAAAATTATACTAAAAGGAGATGGAAATAAGGTATAACGAAAAACGGAAAAAATTAAATTAAATAAATTTTCTCGTTTTTTTCAGTCTTACATTATTGTCTGAAATTACAGTTTAAAAAAAATTATAAACTGCTAAAATTGTTGTCTTTAATACTTATATCAAAATTTTATAATGGACGAATTTTTATAACTGTTTGTTATTTTTTAATACAGTATAATACTGTAGTACTCCAAGTTATGTAACAAAAAATATTGTTTCGCTCATTTTCACTCTACCAAGACGGTATTTTCCATTTTCCCCAGCGTTAATTCTGCATCCACACATAGCGACTTTCGCATTATCTCAGTTCACCTTATCAGCGTTATTAGTCTGTGACATAACGATTTAAATAATTTTACATGGAACGCCGCGGTGAGTCAGCGTCATCGTCCTGCACCGACAGCGAAGAACAGAAGCTAGCATTCTTTGCGCGCGCTGACTCAGATGGAAGAAAAAAAATGCAAAGGTTATATTAAGGCAAAGCAAATTTTTATTAATGGAATGAAAAATGCCGCCTCGTTTCCGTGTATATATATATTCGCGAGCTAGAACGCGTGAAGATAAGAATCGTATACGTACCTATGATGTGGATCAGCGAAAAACGTTGTATATAGAGGCCTAACTATAAATAACGGAGAATAGGTCACGTATTTTAGTTGTCCTCGTTCGATACATACTTATTCTATGCTTATAGTGTGAAAAAAATGTGTAGTCTAATGTATTGTACTTTCGGTTCATTGAGTGGTTCTGGTTTAATTACGTGAATTTATGTTTATGTTATCTCTTTTTTTAAAGCCATTTAATTTTTATTATCACTCGTAAAGAATAACATAAAGACTCGCGTTAATACGGCTCATAAATAATAATTAGGCCACGGAAAATCCGAAGGTCTCAAGGCGCGCTGCGGAAAAACAGGAAACCCTTTCTCTAAACTCGCCTCAATAAAATCAGCCGCGCGATGTCACACATTTCGTTAGAGCAAATTTATTCTTCACGTTTATATGCCGTCTTCTACTCTCTTTCTTCTTTTGCACGTTGACGGGGAAAGAGCTGTGACGTGCTCGCAAACTCGCGAAGAATGTTTCGCTTAAATTTTTAGCTCGGACTGTGTGTTAAAAGTTCTCGGGAGAGAGCCAGGCGATGATGATTTAGAATACTTTATAACTAAAATTTCTTTTCAAGGGTTATGAAATTTTTATTGTGGCCATTAGAGGGAATAGAATTGTTTCTACTGAAAATAAAAAATTTTTCAAACGAAAACAATATTTAAATCGTATAAGTAAGGCTTTGTGAATATCTTCTTAAAATCATAAATTTTGATCGTATTAACATAACACATGCTTAATATATATATACATTTGATTCCCATAATTTTTTTACAAGGACAAAAACAACGAAAACAGACACATATCTTGTTCACGACAGTATTATACTTTAACAAGTAATAATTTATATTTCCTTATAATTGAGATAGAATATATCAAAACGAAAATTACAGATACCTTAAAACTAAACATTCTCCACACCTACATTCCAAAAAGCATCAACTACTCCCATAAACCCATCATCCATCCTCTACCAACGAAGCGCGCAAACCGCCTCGCGCGTCGTTTCTCCGCTCGCTAACGACACCATTGAGACTCTCAAGCCTGTCATTCACGGGGGAGCGCCGCGCCGCAATGCATACGTATTGCGCAATATAAGTATGCCTCTCCAATCATGGCGGAGTGAATGAACGGCGCTTGCCTCCGCGAAATAGTTTTTAATAATATTATAATTCTAATAAATAATAACGAATAGGCGAAGATTATTTTTTTTATTCGTGAAAACTGATATTTATTTTTGCAAAAATAAATCGATTATGGTTAATTTATTACTGTCATAATTACCTTTAAACGACTTTACGTTTATGTATTGGTAATATTTTAAACGACCAGGAAGTACATTTTTTTTACTGCCTGTGCCTTAACATGCAAATTTCATGTTTTTTCAATTTATTTCAATTACAAATAACGCGTGTATACACACACTTTTTTTTTCTTTTCATTCTCACGATTTCAATACACATAAGGTTTATAACATATCACACGCGCCCGCAGCTTATACATATATATTTTATGGCCATTCTTTTTCTTCGACGAACCGATAAACGCCAAAATAATTTACGAGCCTGTAACTCACTTACTCGCGCGTGTATCTTAACTATATTACACCTAAAAGAGGCCTAAAAATATAACGCGCAAGGGACAATTATAAAACTCTCTCTCTCTCTGCGTTGGTCTAATCGGCGCGACGTCGAATATATATATCGCGGCGCGAAACATATCAACGAAAGGAGCTGTACGAGGTATAGGACGAAAAAAAAGCGCGGAACCGGTCGAGGAGTGGCTCTCTCCTGTATAACATATATACACACACGCTTATACCTGCCTGCTGCGACAACTTTTGTTATTTCGTTGGTGGTGTAGTCTCGTGAAGGGAATTTTTTCTTGGTGGTAAAGGAAAATTATTATTTGTTTTATGATTGCAGACGACGAGTATAGTATGGAATTCACCGTCTCAATCAGTAAAATTAAAAAAAAAGTTTTTTTCTGGTATAGTACCAAAAATGTTGTCAGAAGATGAACTGTCTGTATCATAACTTTTGTTATTGATCAATTTTTCATCGTACATTATAGGAGTGTTCATCGGCCGACATTTTCATGCTGATTAATATAAGAGCATTGGCTTATTGACGATTGTCACGTACACGGGATGAGAAATATCTAGTTTCACGCGTCATAATAGCGGAGTAATACACGTCTGTTGTGACATGTGATATATGATGATTGTAATTCGAAAGAAAAAAAATTTTATGAAAGCATCATTGCCTTAATCAGGTTCCGGGTTCGATCTTAACCCCGAATAAAACTGTGACCTTGTAATCCTAATGAAATTCTTCTTTTTTTTCGTTCCGTTTATAGTGGCTGAGAAAGTGTCAGGTCTTTGTACAGTGATCAATGCAAATAATAAAGATGATTATAATATTTTTGAAGCACAGGCTAACCTATTGTGTGTACAGTATGTGTACAGCTATTTTACATGTATGTAATTTATAATGAATAATACGATTTTGTAATTGTGTACCATCGACAAATTATAATTTAGATTAAACGGAATACTTTCATCATTTTGTTTTGATAAACGTTTGGGGATAATGTCACTTTGACATATTTTCGGGAACATTAGAAAGACATTCAAGTCACAATACTTATCATTAAACATAATTTCAAGACCTTTTACCGAGTAACAAACCGCCTTCACCGCCTTCATCGCCTTCATATCTAAGAATTCTAATCTCACAAAATTTATAAAAAGTATACACTGTTTTTACTTTTGTGCCCTTTCAAAAACTCCTGCGAAAATTCGCCAATAGAACGCAGATATTATGAAAAAAGCTTTAACGCATCGGGCATGAGCGACAACAGAAAGCGTAATAGCATCGCCGATTAAAAATGCTATATTGCGACGGGCACTCGTCCAACTTTTCGCCCGCAACAGTCGTCGTTGGTTAGTAGCTCTTCGGTCGGCCCACATTCCTCATCGCGTGCATGCACTTTGCGCGCCGAACAATATCGCGTCGACGGCTTTTTCTCGATATCAAGAAGTTTTCGTTTCTTTCGTTTTGGCTTCGTTTTACATATCAAGTTTTTGATGTTTATTTTAGGATCGAGGGGTTTTTCCCTCCGCTGAATTGAAAATTCTCTTTCGTGATGAAACGAATAACAAGAGGTTGATTTGAACGTCAAAACTGCTAAAAAGTCAATTAAGTGTTTCTTGAAGAATTTGATTAAATTCTAGAAATTTAGAGCTCGTTAAAAGCTATTTAGTGTCAAGATTGTAAAGTTATTGGTTGAGATTAGAATGACGGCACTTTTGAACCAAACGATGATTTTATCTATATATATATATTGTCGAACGCATAAAAACTGATAAAAGCTCTCTGTTTGGCCGCAATGTGTCGTCACTTCACTTTTAATCGCACAACATATATAAAAAAAATCCAGTAACTATATTTATCTATACAAATCGTCGTCATCATACCGATAATTTGCCGATACATAATCTACGAGTTTACAAAAATAATTCCAATTCCCTTCCATCAAGCTATATACACCTACCAAAACCGCACACTCACTGCTAAAACAAAACCCACAAAAAACTCTCTCGTCTGCCTGAAATACCAACCAACAAAAATGTTTTCTCGACTCTTAAAAAAAAAAAAAAAAACAACCGAAACTGGATCAACACCGCACGTGCGATATGCCTACGCGCGGCTGAGTCACGCCGAGCCCGCGGGATGATTTACGCGTAGGTTACTTATCCGTTTCCGAGAGGAGAGAGAGAGAGAGAGAGAGAGAGAGAGAGAGAGAGAGAGAGAGAGAGAGAGAGAGAAGCCGTGCGGAGTGCAGGAAGTGAACGGGGGACGACTCACACGTGCGAGAAGTGAATGGATATGACGCGCGATGGCTGCGTCGAAGGTGTACTTATGGAGTTGAGGAGAGTTGGCGAAAGGTTATTTGCCCAAGAAATTCTTTCGATGACGTTCGAGGTATAAGTTTTGGTAATGTGGTCGTTCCTGGAAACTAAAGTCATGCGTGTTAGCTCGTTTTTTTGGCCTTATACATAGTAATAAGATATGTATAGACTTGAGAAATATGTAAGGCTGCACGAGAGCGAAACAATAAAATATTTCTGCAATTATTGTCTCGCTCTTGGAAAATCTTGAAAATTTCTCGCTTGTCTTGGTCTTTTAAGTCAATATGAAAAGTATTATTGTCTTGTCTTGAAATTTTTGATCATATTGGAGTTACGCAGACGAGCAACAAAAAAAAGAGTGGATTGTTTAAAAAAATTACAGGTCCACGTAGAAGAGTTAGGTAGTACGCAGACGTAAAATAGTAAATTTTTTAAATAATTTTCTTGTTTACTGTTGCACGTTTCCGTAGCTTCCTTTTTTGGTGAGGACCTCGCATCCCCGGATAATTGGCTTTCAGACCTTCTTAAATGTCCTTAAATTTAAGAAACTTTCAAGTTACAAATATTGAATTTAATAATGTAGCGGAATGTAATTTAATATACAAGTAAACTAGGTTTAATACAAAAACAATAAAATTTCGGCATAAGTATAAATAAATGCCAAATTTGAAATTTGATTTTTCCCGCCATATAGGTATGTGCCGCCGGCCAGAGTCTAGTTCGCGCGCTGCCGCTAGTCGGCGCATCCCTTCCCTGTAGTCTCACGTACCTTAGTACCTAAGTAAGTCGGCCTGAGGAGATATATATCCCACTTTGTTTTAATCCACTTTCTAATCTTAAGGGTTGTTCTGTATGATGGATATCGTCAATCGAGCGGCACAGTTTCGCCGCGGCGCAACGACGAGTTGCGCAACGCATGTTCAAATTGCATCCTCGCGATGAGAGAGGAAGAGCAGTTGCCAAAGAAAGTCGACTGAGGAGTGAGGCGCGCGTAAGCGCGATAAAAAGGCACGAAGCGGGATGCAGGTGTTTTGGACGACGAGGAAAACAGAGAGAGACTCGAAGTAGTGCTGTTGATGCGAGTTTTCGTATAGATACATTTCGAAGTTGTATCGTGTGCGGCGATATTAATAAGAGCCAAGATTTTTGTTCGATCCTTTGAATTAAGCTATTCTTTATAGCTTAAAATTTGGGATGATAATTTCACTTTATAAACATATCATTCGCAATTATTTGATTAATTTAGATCACATAATACCTGGTTATTTTAAAAAATTCTTACAGACGTCGATATTCGAGGTAAAAAAATTAATGACGATCAAAGTTGAAATGATAATCTTATTATAATATTTATTAATTATTTACCCGTAGATTGACACACATACATCAAATAGCCTACTCCGTATTCTCCGAACCCATAAACCATCATGCGCCCTACTACCGCGCCTCTCTGCCGTAAAAAACCTGTGTACTCACAGGTTCACAGGTATAATAGTTTTGGCATGAGTTCGCGCCTTTGTGAGGTGGTCCACGATTTTCAATTCACCTTCCAGACACAGGTGAGTAGTCCTCTCGTTACGATGCAGCGCACGTGGCGGTCGTTAGAGGAATGCTCGAGCTGAGAGCGTGAGAAATGGGATTTTGATGGGAGCGAAGCAGCACGCGCAGTGATGATGGGAATGCGAAAGATTTGTGAAGAGGAGTGTCGCCGAGGTTTGGTTTTACGTTTCGTTAAGTGCCCACGGTGAGTTGGAAATAATGTAGTTGCTGGTGTGATGAGGTCTACAATTTATAATTTAATGCGACATTTCTAGTATTGTGATGTGTGCAGTGTGATATAAACTTATTCGTGATACTATAGAAAAGATTTAGCTCAGTTTAATAATAGAACAAAATGAAAAATATTTTCGTACTTTGAAAAAGTGTTTAATTTGAAATTTACGATTTCATTTGATATAGAAACATTTAGCACTTTGAACACTCATATACTTGCCTTTCTTGGTTATCATATCAAACATCATAACAATTCATAATAACTGTTCTTCCAATTTTTCACTGATTTATCAAAATATCCCCTATTTCTGGCCTACAAAAATCCAATCTACAACAAACGCTACAACCACATATTTACTGCAACTCCGCAAGACCGACATTCCCTACATCAAAATCCAGTCCCATCAATTCTCAAAAATAAAAAATACCCGCACTGCAGCACACTGTCCACCTGATACCTATTCTCCCCCGAATATGGCCAATCTAAATTAGCCTTTACACTCGCGCACTTCGAAATAGCGCTGTATGTAATTACCGTCGCGCCAGCCGAGTTACGAGCGCGACTTTCCTCCAGGCGAGAAGCCCGTCGCTCGCTGTTTTGCTTCTTTTTCGCTCGCTTGCGGGTGGTGGAGAGAGTAGTGCAGATCTAATTCGAGATTTAATCGCGCGACGGGGACGAGGTCGTGGTCGGTTGTGCTGGTGGTTGGGTGCTAGGTTAGACGTTGGTCGTACGCGAATTGAAAGTTTTATAATAACGTGAAGATTGGAGGAAAACTGGTGTTGGGGTGAACCTCAGTTCAGTGAACTGGTTGTATATTGATCAACATATATGAAAATTGGCAGCAGAAGCTTTTTCAGCGATATTTTAATTTGTAAAAATGTTATTTGACTTATTTATGCTTTATTTTCATTTATGCACTTGACTTAAACCATATTTAAAATCCGTTTTATAATGGTATGTATGTTGTTTTTATATAGTCCATTATTAGACTTTCTAAGGAAGGCAATAAATCAATGATATATAATAAATAATCTAAATAAACAAAATTATCTTTCGATATGTAAAAGTGCCATCAAACTTTTACATCTTCTTCTAAAGTGAAAGAATTCCTGAAAATATACTTTTGAAGCTCAACTTTTAATAAATACAAAGATGAAAACTCTCAGAGTCACGCGTAGCCGATCAAACTGCCATCATCACTTCGAGCAAGTCGCGTTTCATACATCGGAATCCTTCAGCAGCCCCTCAATCTATACTCAAACTTTCTCCCTCGGGGATAAAGGATGGAAAAATATATATATTTCAGCGGCAATCGTTTCGACGGTGTAAATATTGAATAGCCGCAGACGCGCGTTTGCTCAGGCCACGTCGGTCGCTTCGAAATTGAGAAAAAGAGGAGAGAATTCTTTACGGAGTGATTTTTTTTTCTTATTACGTTCATATGATGTGCCTTTTTTATTTTAATGTATTTTTTGTTTTTACGATAAAAATGTTCACCAACTGTCAGTTATTTTAAAATAATTTCTAAACTTAAACTTAAATTTTTTATCTCTTTGTACACAACAATCTAAATATCGCAAAGTTTATCATCGTTCGTTGTTTAATTACACCACAAAAACAAAATTATAGCAGATTGTTACACTTTTTCTTTATCTCAACTAAAATAATCATCTGGATTACAACCCGGAGCCCCTAATGCTACCACACGGCAAAGCAAAAACTCACTTTCCACTAATCATTTCCGGAAACTTTTCTCATAAACCTGCACAACACCCAAAAACAACAACAAAAATAAGCTCTGCAACCGTGGTATAGTCCGATCAAGAAACGCTCCGCGCACGTTGGATTATTTCAGCAGCCTAAGGCGCGCGAGAATCAATGGGCCAGGGTGTTATTTTGAGAATCGGTCGCCCCGGCTTGCGAGCGCAGAAGAAGAGTCGAGAAGCTTCGAGAAGAAGAAGAGGAGGAGGAGAGGGAGAGAGAGAAAGGAGCTTTTGGGAGGTTTATTGTTTTGGGAGGCGATGATAAGTAGAAGAGATTCTTTTTTTAAGTGGTGCTGTAAATTATTATTTTATGGTGGTTGAGTGTGGGCGAGATATAATTTATTTATTTATTTATTTATTTTTTAATGGTTTTATTGTGGGAAATCTGTGAAAGGATTTTTACATATAAGTTTCAAGTTTCTTCAATTTCTCTTTGCAAGAAATAGGAAGGTTTTCAGTAAAACTCTGGTTTTTCCACTTTTAATCTATAATATTTGTTTTGATTAATTCGTCTGTCACCGAGTTCCCGAAGGAATCTTTAAATAAATAAATAAATGAAAGCATGTTATTGATCACGCAGCTATACGACATTTATTAGCATTTAAATAAATCCAAATGTAAAATATTAAAAATTCATCGTTTTTGTAGAGATTGTCGGTCAGTTATACTCAAAGTATAGTAAATTCTATAAATTTTCTAACCTTTCCACTACAAGTGCGTTAAAGACGAAACTTCTTACTCCACTTTATTATCAATTAAAAAAACACTAACGTTTACAATCATTTCCGTTTCGATTGTTCGACGGCCTTCCATCGCACACAATCATCCGATCTCTCTATTTGGCCCCCATCTTTAACTCGCACTCTCGATTCATCCGCAGCCGGTCTATAATTGTCAATCTGTGTCGTAACGCGCGCGTTGCCACGCTTCAAAGAGCCAGGCCAATCAAAGGGTGGGCAAAATTAGCGCCCGTTACGTAGGTACGCATACATTATATATAAATTAAACAATAGTCGGTTAACGTTGCGCACGAAAATCTCAAAGCCGCGCGTGTATAATAGTATCAACTAGACGCGCGGAACGAGTACCTAAGTAACTCGCGGCTTGTGAGCTTCGCTTTGTGCAAGAGCGAGTGTCGAGGAGGAGGACGGAGAGTTCGGAGAAGTGGAAGAGGGACTTTAAGAGAGCGTGATTGAATGCGCGGTGAATTAGTGGCGAGCTGTTGTGTTTGCTTCGCTGCCGTACTTATACTTGTTTTGTACGAGATTTAATGTTTTATACAATTTTGAGAAAATTATATGTGGTATAATTATAATTATGAAGAAAAAGATTTTCTTTAGTAATGATAGGGCATACGTATGGGTTAGGCAGAAATATTACTATAGTAATACAAAAATTTAGTTGAAGTTTTGTTTATTTTCAGTAAAAATATACTAAATTTAGTGTAACTATAATTACTTTTCTTCATAATCTGAGCTCACCCCTCCATTAATAAAGAAAATAGTATTTTTTAATGTGGGAAAAGTGTTTTCTCTATATAGTTTAGCGATATTCTAGACAGTGCAGACTTGGAAAATAATTTTCGCTGCTCGATTTAACGTTTTTTTTTACTGTATACAATTTAATTATAGTTGTGAATATAACGTTTTTTCTCACTACAAGAAGGATATTATGAATTACAACAGAATAGTAACCTATACTTGGCGCTTTGAAAAATAAAAACGTCGGTATTTACAACTCAGTAAATTTTTATCTACTCAACCGTTATTTTTCAAGTTTACGCGACGACAGTCATTCATATACGCGCAAAATATATAGATCATTAAAGGAATGTCCACATGTAAACATAACGAAAGCTTGTGCAAAGTAATACATCGCAAACGAAGCCAAATTTTTATTATATTTATCACTCAAAGTATTCGCTCTTTCCTTACACTCTATCTATAAATGCGTTTTGATCTAGAGAACCTTGTTAGAATTACATACACCGCTCCATTGAGTAAAAAAAATTAGTTGAATCAACGGTAATTTATTCAGTTGTGAACATTTAACAGTTAAAATGCGGTTGAATCAATGGACTTTAGTTGAGGCAACAAAAATTTGGTTGTTTCGACAGAAATGTTATTGAATAGACAGAATTTCAGCTGCTTCGACAGAAATCCCACTGCTTCAATAGAGCTTTTATTTTTAAATATACATATACAATTGAAATTGCTGTTGGTTATTTAAAATTTTTGTTAGTGTCCGTTTCTCTACAAACAATTTAAAAGCTCTTCCACGAAAACTAAAAATTCCTATAATCCCAATAAAACTTTCAACACAATCAACGTTACCCTTCATTCTGGGAATCAACAACATTCACATCAGCCCATAAATTTCCAGCACTCGGCGATATTTCAGAACAAAGAAAATCGCGCACTTCAATATATATATATACATACATATATATATACATACTTACACAGTACGCGCAGGCAGTGTGGGCACGCGCGAAGGGACAGCCCCTCGCGAGCATTATAACCGTGATGGCCCCAGTAGTAGTCGTCGTCGTCGTCAGGAGGGTGTCGGTCCACCCCCGAAAACGGTTTAAACGAGATCGATAGCAGCAGAGCGCGCCCGGCGATGATACGCACGTCTGCTCTGTAGCTGCGTATTTATGGGATTCTGAAGGTAATGGGCGCGCATATGGCCGGCTATAGAGGCTGAGAGATATGTGGGGATGGATGTGAACGATGGTGAATTCGGTCGCGTATGGGTTTGTTAAAAGTTTAAGAGGAGTGTTTTGGTTTTTGTGGGATTGTGGATAAATGAAACGGTGGCAAGGTTTTACCCTGGGATGATTGAAATTGGGTTTATTTACCTTTTTTTTGAGTATGAAGACTGTCTTATGTAAATAAGTGGTCTTATCAATGTTTACTATAAAATATCATTATTGTTCTTGAAAGATTTCGATAATAGCATCGATGGGATGTTTTTAATCCTTGCAACAACCATAAGAGAGACGAAACAACACTACATAAATATCAATTTCAAAATCAAAAAGTTTGTTGCCAAATCATCAAATTATACACAAACTACTCCCATTTTCAAATAAACTGCACGGAGAGAAATTTCTAGCAGATACCGTATCAAGCGCGCTGCTGTTTTACCTACTCAAATCCGATGTAATATTAGTGCGTGAGCGCTGCTTTTAA
>JAPYZO010010916.1:674-12346 GCA_030522905.1 Torymus flavipes
GCTACATATATCCACCCTCAAGATTAATGCGCGCTCCGTACCTGCGTCCCTCCCCCGAAAAAAAGATCCATCGTAAACCATCCGGTATAGTGGGAGTGGTGAAAAAAATCGTCGCCGAACACTTAGGGACTCTCGCGGCGCGAAAGAGATCATAATACGATTCCGCAGAGGAGAGTAGGAGGAGAGAGGAAGGAGAGAGAGCCGCGGTGTGGATCGCGTGTCAAAGGGGCCCTGGCGCCAGCGCCGACACGCGATCCGTCTGCTGCGAGAGTAGATCCCTATACCACGTGTGACATGCGTGTGTGTATTATACGCATGCGTTTATATATGCGGAGGATAGATGGATGGATGGATGGAGGAGGCTCGTTATTATTTCTTTCGGTGGTGTAGTGAGGTTTTATGGTTGAGGGAGAACGAGGTAATGTGGCGAAAAGTCGGGGAGGAAGGTTGGCGGTCTTTTGGGGCAGAGATGATCTTTGTTTGGTGGTAGTGTAAACAGTAATCGAGCACTACTAGCACGATATCGGTAGATGTTGATGCGGTCATATAATTTGTTTGTTTTAAATTACTTTCAAATAACAATAAGAAATGTCATTTATTTTAAAGACAAATATATTCGCGATAATGCAAAGGAAAGTTAAACGGTAATGAAAAAAGGTATAAGCAAATTAGTAAATGGTAAAACATTCGAATTTTATCAAACTTTAAATTCCAATAAAATATTTATACAACATTTTCGTTATTATTCATACTGCAGATGTAAGTGTAATGATTTTTTCGCAAGTAACAAAATTTAGCTTAAAGCTTGACAATTACGGGTTCAAAAATTCTGTTTTATTTTTGTTGTAGGTATTAGGTATTTCTTTTCAAACGACGAACGACACTCGGTACCATAAAGTGGCCAAGTTTTTATCGACCTTTTATTGCTTACAAAACACCTAGCACTTTCCATATTAAGAGAAAAAATATAAAATTCAAAATTGCCTCGAATCCTACTCCGGACACCTCGACCCGGCAACACGTAACCCGCGGCGCAACCACCGTCGCCGCCGCGCAAGCCGTGTAAAACCGCGCGTCGGCGTCGTCGGCTGCATCAGCTTCCGGCAGAGCGGCGCGAAAGGGGGACCGCTTGATAAATGCGCCTTCTCACGAAGGCCCGAAAATAGCTCGAATTCTGAGACACGCCTACGCCGCCACCTCCTCCACCTCCTTCTCGCGTCATTAGCCGGCGAAGCGCGCTAGTCTCTCTTTCCGTTCTACATCCTATATGTGTGCTATCCATCTGCGAATGGTCGATGCTAAGGGCGAGATTTATAGGGAATTATTGGTGGGTGGAGGTGGTTGGGATTTATAGGAAGTTTGGTGTTTTTTTTTTGGAGGGAGATGGGTTTTTTTGGTGGGTGGAGATGTTGGTTGGGGCTGGTAATTGAAATTTAAAGTGTGGGTGGAGATATGTTTAAATGCGGATGATGGGGTGTTTGCTTAGGTAATGGATATTGATGGAGCGGGATGTGAGCTTACGAAGTTTGAAGAGGCTGTAAAAGTTACTTTTTAAAATATACTTGAACATTTTTCAAATTTCGAACATCCTTAGTCTTTAATGTTCGAGCTGCTTTCACATTTAATGCGCGGTAACATTTTAGAGTGATACAATAAATTTATATTGAGGCAATTCAGAGGATCTCAAATAACCGAAGATAGATTGTATAAAATGTTTTGAACAAAATTTTTTTAATGTAGAAGTTAAAATCGGATCTGTAAGTTCAAAAAGAAATACTCAAAAATTTTTGGAAACAAACGAATAGATTCAATCATAATGAATTTTTGTTTAAGATTTATTGAAATGTTTGACATAAATTGCAATAGTCTTTATTTTTGCTATTTTAACTCACTGATTAGTTATTATTTGAATGGGAATTTATGTGGAGAAAACCTTATAAAAAGGATTATAATAATGACTTATTAAATAACTGTCATTTGTATCATTACAAAAACATTCAGTGATAAATTAATACAAAATAAGATATGTAAGAAAAGAAAATCCACATTTAGCTGTTGAAAAAATGAAGAAAAGCAACAATTTTTTTCTCGTTCTATAATATACGAAAAACTTTTGAAACTTTTTTTCTTATGGACAAATTATTATTTCTCATAAGAAAATTAGAAGGAAATCAATCACTTTTGCTGTACAAATATTAAGGTCCCAAAAGCGCGAAAAATTTTGCAAACCATGAAACTCAATGGAGAAGGAAAAGACTTGAATTTAAGCTATAAGAATCGTTAAATTCTAAAATCACAATAATCTCCAATTTACCTAATTTTTGACGCTTTGATCATTTTTGTTGTGAAAACTTTATCTTACAGACACTTGATACTATTTTATAAGATCACTTCACCAACCTTAAAACCACATTTATGTCCACAAACCCTCTGTATTCCACAGCCACTTACGTTATCCGCTACATAAAAACCGAACAAAGAAAAACCCATAAAAATCCGTTTTTTTTTTTGTATTCCAATCCCGATACTAACCCACATATATCCAAACATCACAGAACGACAAAGACACGCGAGCAACAGCAGCAGAGAAAGAAGAAGGCCGTCGACGACGGGGACTCAAATTACAGGATGTGTTTAGAGCTCGAGTAGTCATCTCCGATTACGAAAAGAAAGACGCCGCCCTTTTGCGCTCTACCGCCGCAGCCGCCAGCTCGCGCACACTTCTTTTCACGCCTCAAAGGTGGTTTACACGCTCGTGGGTCAACAGTCGTAAAAAAAAGTCTTAATTCGAGCAACACTGTGTAATTGCGTAAGTGGCGTTCTCTCCGCGCAAACTGAAGATTTCTTTTTCGAGAGGATGGATATACTTAGTGTTGTACGTGTGCGGTTGTCAGTTTTGACACAGGATAATTATTTGAGGTTTAGAAAAAATTAATGAGGTCATATTTTTATAATTACTTGCGTGGTAACAAATAAAAAAATTTGGTTTCTTAAAAGTAATGCAAGAAGGTTTGACGATTATATTTTTATTAAACATTTCTTCATCGGACTATACTGTAGAATAAAACTGAGTTATGCGACAATAGATTTCATAAATAAATAATGTTTTTAACAATATTTAAAATGATGAATCATCATAACAAAATCCACAATCATCTAAACAAACCCCCTCCCATAATCACCCCATACAACCTCATTACCCCATCCACCGAAGACACCCAGAATCACAATCATCGCTCGGCCCAATCATCACAGCCCATCGCACACCCCGCACCTATTGAGACTTCAGCGCTACTGCACACTTTACCCCAGAAAATGAGAGATCACAGACCGTAAGAGTGCGCGCGCGCGGGGGGCTATTACATCGCGTCGCTCGGCTTTTCCAGCTCGCGCGTGCACAAACACACACACATATATAAGAAGAAGCCTCCACCTGGCAGGCGAAAGGGTGTTCAATTATGGACTCGCGCGCGAGAGAGAGAGAGCGGAGATAGCCGATCGGCCGGACTAATGGGCTCTCTCGGACGCATTGTACATCGTGCACTCGCGCTGTCAAAACTCTCTCTCTCTCTCTCTCTCTCTCTCTGTATACGCTGGATTTGCGCCCGAGAGGAGATAATCGCGCAGGTGCGCGCGTGTATTAGAGCGGAGAGTTATATATGTATATCTAGCTCGTATCGATTTCGAGAGCGGAGAGTTTTTGTTTTCGGCGCAGTGGGTATACGGCCACTTTGTTTATGGATCGAGGGGAGGATGCGAGCAGTGTTTTGATAGAAAGTGCTGATACGGTTGGCGCGCGGAGCTATGGATTATATGCGTGTAGGTACGGCAGCAAGGGAGTTTGAATATTTCGAGGCGACGGCGCAAAGTGAGCGAGCTGCAGGTGAGTTTTCGCCTCTAACGAGGTTCTGAATAGAAAAGGGGATTGATCGGGATGGTAGTGAAATCGGTGAATGTGAAGGAGGGTGCATTTCGTTTTGAGATAGGAAAATTGCTCGTTGGTGTATCGAGCACTAGATTAAGAATATTATGCTGGTATTTGTTTGTTATCATATAGTAATTCAGGATAAAACGTAACAATTTGAAAAGTTGTATAATGTTCTTTAACTATTACATCCTATTAACAAATATTTTTCTTATGAGATTAAATGAATTAAAAACTCAAGTGTTGATAAGAAAAAAGGCAAAGTAATATCTCAATTTTTTTTTCCAAACTTAGCGAAAAACCGCCATTTATCACTCGAACCCCCCGATTTTTCACCACTCAACCCACAAACTTAAAAAAAAAGGTTTACCACCACCACCATCGCTACCGTTTGGTAAAAAAAAATCTACCAACCACTATACGGCAGCACCTCTCTGTCCGCTTTCTCCTGGGCCCTATCCTAGCCCCATAAATTAGCACGGGCGGGGGCCATTGTTGCGGCCGCGACAATACCCCGCGCGCTCGCGTACATACAATGGAACTTGTTTTCCATCCGGAATATTTACGCTCGCGCGATCGGCGAGAACAATGAGGAGAGGACCGCGCACGCGCTCTCTCTCTCGCTCTGGCAAAAACGCGGCTGCGCGAAAAGGGCCTCGCGAATATAATGCACGGGACTCATTAGTGCGAAATTGGTCAGCGGGCGCGCGCAGTGAGTAAGACGTACGGCGTGATGGGTATGGAGAGAGGGGATTTCGAAAAATGTCGATTAAGAGGTGGGGTTAAAAGAGATCGGATGCGTGGATTTATATATATCGTTTGCGAAAAGAAAGGGAGCAGCTGATGTTGAGAATTGAATCGCAGTTAAAAATTGTGTTTTGGGGTTTGATGAATAGTAAGATTTATTCTTTTATTTTGATGAATAATTCTAGTTTCGTCGAAAAAACTGATCTGAAAATGTCCTCTATATAATATTTTAGTAAACTTTTTGAAAAAATAATACAGAAGAAATATTTTTTAGTAAACTTTTTGAAAAAATAATACAGAAGCAATATTTTTTAGTAAACTTTTTGAAAAAATAATATAGAAGAAATATTTTTCACAGTTTTATTTTTCAATATAATTATTTCCACTAGTCATTAGAATTCATTACGTAAGTATTCCTATCATGTAATATTATACAACATGATCGAATTTAATCCTACATATTGTTCCCCGACTACATTTTACATTTTGTATTAAAAACTGTATGAAAACTTCCACCAAAAAGAAATATTTTTATTTTCCCAGAAACAAAAACTGTCTAACCAACAAAATAAAGTTAAACAAATTCATCGAACGAAGCACGCACAGTAGGGTAGACCTAAATAAAAAAAAAAAATAAACTATGGACGGACAGACGAACAAAAAAATCCGGAGAGAGCAGAAAAAAAGAAGTTCCAGCACGAGCGAGACGGAACGAGGTACACGCGAGCGCGCGCAGAAAAAAGAGAATAGAGAATATCGCGGGGGAGAGAGAGAGAGAGCGAACCAGGCGAGCTGCGTTTCGCGTAACGAAGGTAATTTTATTCCTCGGCGCAGAGCAGTATAGTACAGCGCAAGCTACTGCTTCTCTCTCACTCGCTCGCTCGCTCTCTCATAGCAGTGGGAGGTGAAGCTTACCTCGAGTACTGTGCCGAGGACGATAAGGGGGTAGTAGAAACGAGCGAAGAGCAAACGAGCGCCGGGGCGAAAGGACGACAAAGAGAGAGAGGGAGAGAAAAGAGGCCATTCTAACGACGACGACGACGCCTGTGTCAAGTTTCGCGAGAGAGAGTGAGAGAGAAAGAGTAGGAGTGGGAGGAGGGATTTTTAAAATAACAAACTGTCGTTTCGCCTGCAAAGAGAGGAAGAGAGAAAGAGAGAGAGAGAGAGGCACTGAGGGGGAGATGAAAAAATAGAGCTAACGATGTTGTCGGTTCGCTGATGTCTTCGTTACGTTTGCGCGCGCGCACGCTTTATTTAAGGGTCGCCCGCTCTTCACACGCTGAAGAGTATGTGTGCGCGCGCGCGCGCATGTGTATTATGTATATATGTATGTACGTGTGTACATGTGTAGAGACGTTTCGGCCTGTTTTTTTCTGAAGCAGCGGATTTAATTTGAAAATCGCGGGAAATTTAATTAATACGCGCGATGCCTGCGGGGCGGAGGAAGATGAGGAGGTAGTGCACGAAGCTGAGTAGGTGCCGCGCGGACTCGTTGAGAGGTGTGAAGTAGTCGTACAAGTGCGGTTTTACCACCAGTGCTGCGTCTAATTGATCGTAATAACAAAAGAAAATTATTCATATGGAGGAGAGTGCTGAGGTCGGATTATGGTATTCGTTTTTGCAGCTTTGCAGAACAAACTTTCGTTGCGGAAGTTTGTGAACTAAATGTCGAGGTTCATGAAATAAGGTCATGTCGTACTACGTGTTTATTATATATTTTAGATGGTCATACTTTTAAGGTATCTAAAGAACAGAGCTAAGAAATTTTCAAATAATATTGAAATAGTAGATTTGAAGTGGAAAGGAAGCCTTTTATATTATTGATGAAAGATTCAAAGTAGAAATATATAATTTTGCTGCGAATGTTCATCTTGATGAATTATTATAAAGTAATACCTTATATTAAGGTAATTCTAGATGATTCGGCCATCTCGAGCGAAACATTTTTTTTTATAGGTTGCTTATTACACAAGAAGAGGGCTAACTAGCTGCGCTTCTCGTTACGAGGGACATCAAAATATAGTGCATCTTCTACGAAGAAAAAAAAATTAAGAACGCCGTAGAAGTGACTTCATACGAAGCCAAGTTGTAAAAAGAGCTGTTTTACTCTGCTCCATCATGGTAAGTTAATTTGGACAATTCAATTTAGAAAAATTTTTTCGTTTTTTGGTCAAGCCAATATCGAAAAAAGTGTATAAACATCTATTAAAATATTATCTATATTCATCTGGAAAACCAATTCTAGACATTTTAAAAGTAAAGTTAGCCTTGCTAAGAGCTAAATTAAACAACTGGCTAACTGTACTCTTTTCAGATTAATTCTTTTGTAAACAAGTAAAGATAATTCTAAAAATTTCAAAATAATTTACAAGCGATATTTTTCATATTCTTCGCTACTCGCTGTGGACGAAGTATGTGTATGGCCGAATCACTTTGACTATTACCTTAGTCCAAAAGAACATTGACTAAAATAGAAGAGTTGACGCAATTTTTTCTCATTGTGAAATCATACATACCACTCAAAATCTACACATAATTCCGAATCTACCTATACCGGCAATCCCATTACATACCGAGCTGCATTCCGACAATCGCCCTGTCCATTCACCCTCTGTACCTCCAGCAGTACACACTCTACCGCAGGTCAACACAACAACAACGCGATACCACTGTCCCTCACCCAAACAATACCAACCCTCCGTACAGTCAACTTACTTGAGGCCTATACATCCTCCTCTCGGATATCCCTGTTTATAAACACCCAGCGACACGTTACACCGCTGCGCTAGACGACTATATATGCGAGCACACGTCTGATTGCGTATTCATGGGAGTAATGGGGCGAGCGAGTGCACGTCGCGCCCGATTCGACGGACTGATTTCGCCCGTGAACCGGATTGTGAGTGACTGATCCGCGACTGCAGCGGATAGGTAGGTAGGTAGGTAAATGCGGAGCAGGTGCGAGAGATATAGTTAGATGGGGAGAGGAGTGGATTGGGTGTCTGATGGAAGTCGCAAATGCGAGGCGATGTGCGATCCTAGATTTCGTTGATCATCGGAGAGTTGATATAAGTGAATTTTTATCTGATGGCGTGATGGGTATGTAGAGGTGATGGCAAAATTCAATCGCGCAGTGATGGAAGTGTTTGAAAGTATGATGGTTTTTAATTAGGGCTGCACGAGAGCGAGACAATACAATATTTCTGTAGTTATTGTCTTACTCTTGGAAATTCTTGAAAATTTTTCTCTTGTCGTGGTCATTTCAGTCAATATGAAAAGTATTATTGTCTTGTCTTGAAATTCTTGATCATATTGGAGTTACGCAGATGTGCGACAAAAAGCGAGTCGATTGTTTAAAAAATTGGAGGGCCACGTAGAAGAGGAAGTATAATAGTAAGTTTTTGAAATATTTAATTTGTTCACTGTTCCACATCTCAGTAGTTTACTTTTATTGCGAGGACCTCACACCCCCGGATATTTGAGGTTCAGACGTTTTTAAATCTCCTTAAATTTATGAAACATTCAAGTTACAAATATTACTGAATTTTAAGGATAATGTAATGGAATGTAATTTAATATATAAATACACTAAGTTTAATACAAAAACAATAAAATTTCGGCTCAAGTATAAATAAATGCCAAATTTAAAATTTGATTTTGCCACTATATTTGTGTCGCCGCTCAGAATCTAGGTAATGCGCCGCCGCCAGGCGGCGCACCCTTTCCCTATGGCCTCACGTACCTAGGTAGCCCAAGGGAATACAAGAGCGAGTCGCCGACTATCTCAACAACCTTTTGACACTCGAACATCTAGGTAATAGATGGTCGTCGGCAACTACCGAAGTTTATTGAGTTATGATTATTTCGATAAAGTATTACGATTAGAAAATGTTAAGTTATTTTTAAGATAAGACAAGACAAGATTCTTTATATTCCTGATACCACAATCTTGATATTGTATCGAAAACTGTATGTAAATATTGCATCGATTATTGTCTTGAATATTGAGGCAAGACAATAAAATATCAAGATTAATCTTGCTATATCGTGCAGCTCTATGATTGTTTACTTATAACTGTAATGTTTGGCCACTTTATTGTTTTGATAATATTTGATATAATTTTTCGTCACATATTATATGTATGGAATTATCAAATACTTTAGTAAAAAAACACTATCACTTTTGACGTTACTAAAAATATGTATACTTTGTTACTTTCTCATTATTGTTAAGTATCTGAAAATTTTCCATTTTCTACTTTTATGTATATTATAGTGTGTAAAGCACACATTTGAAAAAATTAAAGTAGTATATTACGTATTTAGGAAGTAAATAGTATATTGTAAATATACTAGCAAAAAGATAATTTATTGACATTGTAGGCATATGAGAAGTCATTACAACTTCATAATACCACCATTTTGGTAACGTATTATGAGATTCTGTAACACGCCACCTAGCAGTGATCTGACATATTATGTAATATGAATATTACGCCGTTAATAATTTAAATAAGCGTATTTACTCTTAACTGTATTATCAGGAAATATACATTTATCAAAATGAAACATCTCCTAAATAAACGAAATTATAAAATATTCAGCGAAATGTTTTGCAAACAAATGCTAATTGATATCACTGCTGAAAAGGCGAAACAAATATTACGCTGCACCAAAGAAAAGACTTACATTTTACCATGAAATATCTCACCATATAGCACGCGGATATACTACATCCATCCTGCACCCACACTCGTCGAACGGAAAAGGGAGCGAGCGCGAGAGAGAAAAAAGACTACTACCGGCGATGCTCTGCGATGCGGCAAATGCGCTGGAACGAAATGAATGTATTATTTGACTGGACGGTCAATCAATTAGCGCGGCTGCGCGAGCGCGCGTGCGATGCGCATTTGCTTGTCACGCTTGTTACACGCCTTCCGCGGTCAATCGAGTAAATGCCGGCTTATTTTCGCAAATCGAATGCCCGCGCACGCGCACACCCACTTGAGAGGGGGAAAATTAACCGAAAGAGCGAGCCAGTCGCGCGCTTGTTTGCTTATCATCGATTTTTTTCGCAGGGGTGCAGGCTGCGAGAGCTTTTTGCTCCAATTTTTTCTTCTTTTTTCGGAGATTATTCCCGTGACGTCATTGTGCTTTTAATACGTTAGCGAATTTTTTGATGTTTCGGAAAGAGCAGTAGGTACGGTGTGTTATAAAAAGTATTTGCGAATAATTAAGAGGTATTTTTTGTGAATTATTCGTTAACTTTACTTTTATATTCAATATAATGATATATACGCGGATGTCGGATTAACTCGAACGAAATTTTCGTAATAATCAACATTTCAAATTTAAATGAAAACCCAGAGATATAATATTATGAAATGTTCATGTCGCTAACAACCCACACTACACACAAAACAGTAATAAAAACGTTTATCTACATTACTTTTCCATTCGACTTGTCACTCGCACTATCAGGTATAGCAAGCGACACACGCGCCCGCCCAAGCGCTTACAATCATCAACGCGCTCACCTGTGCACCAACCTCACCACGATGACATAAATTTCCCCCGAGGCAACTTAATAAACTCCCGGCTTTTCCTCCTCTTTTGCTCTAATTTCCCCGCGATACGCGAAATCGCGTCGTAAATAAACCGGCGCTGCAGACGTAAATCACGCGTGTGGCTCGCAATTAAAATAACCCGCTGTCGTTGCAGTCGACTAGAAAATCGCGCTTGTGCGTCGGTGTATTGTATATATATATGTATGTGTGTGGGGAGTATCGATGACGGGGATGATAGTTTCGTGCGGAGGTAACGATGTCAAAGTGCGGGAAAAGGGAGAGAGAGAGAGATTGGAAGATGACGCAGGATTGGGAGAACGTATGTCGAGTGTTCGGGGACCCAAACGCCGCAGCGGGACAGGGCTGGGTTTCCTATGGGGTGCGCTTTCGAGTAGTTTATTCAGTCAATTATAGTGATTGATAACGTTTAGTGCGGTGAGATTTATTCTATTTCCAATAACTTTCGCCTTTCAAAGGCCTATAAGAGTAAGTTATTTGTCAATAAAATAAATTGGAAATCGGTATATATAATACGTGTACCAGTTCTATTTCCAGAAACGATTGTTTAAAAAAATTTTAAAATTTGTTCAAATTAATTTTGTTAATATATAAAGAATAATCACATATATCTGACACTGTTCAAATTCTGCCATTTGTTTGTACTCTTTCTATTCTACACTAGGCATATGATAGAACACATATTCTATTTACTTTTCGATTCTAATCTTCTTATCTCCCCTATTCCCTAAATCACTCAACCCCATCCAACGAAAAAGAAAGAAACCAAATCCAAAACAAAGACGCCAACAAAATCCACCTCCGACACACAGCGCGCACGTCATAAATAAACGATCCGCGATCAACGCGGGAGATACAGAGGCGCGAGACGCGAAAGTACGTATATGCGAGAGGGGGTGAAGTCGAGCTTGAAGTGCGTCGGGGCGCGCGCTTTTCGACTGGTGTATGCCGTCGGCCGAGGTCCAATTAGCGACGGCGGTTCCGTCTGGCCTCTAGCTGCTCTTCGTTCACCCTCGTCCTTTTAATCTTCGACCCTCGATTTTTCGTCTCTGTCTCGCTCTCGATGCTGAGCTATATAGCGACGACTGTGCCTTTTTGCAGCTCGGTGTAGGAGAGGACGTGCATAGGTTAAGCGTTGGTTTTTCATGTGGATGTGGAAAATTGATGAATTGGGTTTAAACGTGTGTGGAGTTATTATTGGTATATGTTAAGGTGATGTGGTGATTGGATGGATTTGGATAAGTTGATTATTAGTTGGAATATGTATCTTCGCAAATGAGTTAATAAAATTTTTCGTTGCTTCTATTCTTGGAGATGAGTTCGTAATAAAAGGTAATATTTCACCAATAGTGGAACACTAATTTCAAAATAAAACATTGTATCCTTAACGAACAAAAGTTAAAGATCCATTATAT
>JAPYZO010010926.1:0-21790 GCA_030522905.1 Torymus flavipes
TTAGTATAACGTAAAAAATATTAAAATGTGAATAGTCGTCGCTTCAACTACTCTCTAACGCTGAATTTGTGAAAAAACCACTAAACATTAGTGAAAATTGCTCCACCGTAGAATTAGTAAATATTCACTAATGAAATAGTGTAAATGTTTGTTATTTAAAATAGTCAACATTTTCCTCTTGAAAATAGTGTATATTTACTAATTCTATGTTAAACCAATGTTTAGTGTTTTTTTTACTAATTCATCTTGATTTGTTCACTGATTTTCTATAATTTTAACCTGAAGTTGTTAGTTTGCTTATGATTGCCTTATTGTGTCTTATTTCCCAAAACGCATCCGTAGGCGCCCTCCTTTATTGCGTCTTTCATCGCTTTCTAGCATTTATTATATACCACCATAAGTTCACTTTTAATATTAGACCTCTATAATTGACATTGAAATGTTGTTCTTTGAAGAAAAGTATTGTTCTTTGAAAATTTAATTTTACCACGTCTCTACATTGCACGCCATGAATTATAAGTAAGGAATTTAATTAATTAAGAAAAATGTAAATAAAATGAATTTATGCGTAGCAGTAAAGAGGGGATTTTCGCCGGGCAGAAAGAGGAAATGAAAAAAAAGAGCTGGAATCCAAAAAGCACAATAGTTTTATTACAAAAGTACTCTCGCAGAGGGTGCGAGAGGAGGGAGAGCAAGAGAATTCGAAGAACAAAGAGTGAACTGTGGAAAAAGAGGAGAAAAAAAGGGTCAACGGAAGCGGCGTCATCCCCTTCATTTTTACCCTTTCATCTACGACTCATACGACTTTCCGCGAACGAGCGCTTGCGCGCAGACGGGCGGCCCGCTGGAGTTTCAGCGAACGCTTGCGCGAGCTCACACGCGCGCTCCGTGAAAAATTAACGACCCTCCTCACACGCGACCTGGACAAGCGTTAGAGGATTAAAGATGAACGAAATAACCGCGCAACACACAATAAACGGCGCAGCCGCCTCGTCAGAATTTCCGAAGGGGACGCGCGCGCGGCCTCTAATGCCGCTCCTATACCTCCACCGTCTATACTTTGATATTCTTCGAGCTCGCCCCTGAACAAGAAGTCGGACCGTGACTTTTCAAGAAGGAAGCTCTACCTTTTTTGCCTATAATACTTTTCATAATTTATGCCGTACGCTCGCCTTTGTTTTTATTTTCTACGATTTTTCATTCTCTTTTTTATTAAAAACTCTTGAGAGATCTGAATAGTTGTCACATGTCGAGGGAGAATATCTAAAGTATTTAAAAAATTGATAAAAAGGTTTCATTTTTTGCTAAGAAGAAAAGAGAAGAGTGCAACTATTACAAGCTGGGAAAAAAGTTTAAAGTGAGTAGAGATTCAGCTATGAAACAGTTTCGCGGACGAATGAATAACTTATGCGGGTATGAAATTTTTGCAAGCCGTTCACGCGATGGCTTATTGTAGATACATATATACGCTCTCGCGTAGAGTAGGTTTTAGCGCGATAAGAAATCCATGAAGTAGCTGCGCCAGAGCAAAATGTATAAAGAAAGCAAAGAAAAATGTTGAAAGTGATATACATTCGAGGCCTCAGCGGGAAGACGAGCTACTCGCTTGCTTTCTCTCCTGCGATTTCATGTGTGCTCGTTTTCTTTCCTTCCTTTTTACCTCTCTCCTCTATTCTTTCTGTCTCTCCTTCTCATGCCCGGCTCTTTTTGTTCTTGCGGCAAGAGTTAATCCCCGTGCCAGCAGCTTTTCCCTTTTAGCCTTACCCCCTCAGGAAACTGGCTGGGAGAACTCGGAGCCGCGGCTCTTCTCGATTTTCCCTCTCTCATTCTCTTTCTCTCGTTCGCTACTTTCTCCTCTCTCTCTCTCTCTTTTTACTTTGGCTTTTCCCACCTTCGCCTCGACTCTTTCATACTTCTTTCAGCCTCTCTATTACGCTCTCTTTGTTAGCCCGCCACGTAAGTACTTTTCGTCTTTCTTTCTGTGGCTGGGCTCGTTTCTTCGCCCTCTGCGAACGTGAGAGGGACTATCGTGACGAATCGTGAATGTTTTATGCGTCAAAAAGGTCGCGAACTCGGGCTATTTTCCATTTGAAAGATGGCACATGCAATAATAAAAATTCTAAATGACTGACAAGATCGAAAGTGAAAGTGTACTTACACTGAACGTCGAGGAGTATGCTGGCATTCATGGGCATGGCGAGGGTGACGTGCCTCGCGACGCAGATGATGGTGGCATTGTGATGGCCCCGGAGGACCTTGAGGTGGGCGCCGCTGCGCACCGGCGAGGTGGCCGGGACGATCGTAAGATTATCCGGCGGCTGCTCCGGCCCGTCGAGCGTCGCCTGGGACAGGCTCATGCCCCAGGCGAGGACTGGCGCGGGGTTGCCACCCTCCGCCGCGCACTCGAGCGTCAGCTCCGAGCCCTCCTTTACGGGCACGAACTGGTTGCCCGGGTCCAGTCGACGGCCGTCTATCAGCAGATACGTCCCTCTCGGGGCCTCTGTAACACATTCATAACACATGCTCCGTAAGTGCATCGCTTCTTTACATCTCCACTTTGCCTACTCTCTACATTACACGTGTCAATTACGCTATATAGGTGCACTGCGAATACAATTTATACAATTCCTTATAATGAAAAATAAAATTAATTAGAAGATTTGAAGGTGCGGGCGTGTAATTAAAAAGGTTTGCTCAGGATTGGTTAAGAGGATGCTCGAGTAGCGAAAATCCCCAAACAATAAAGCGCGCGCGCTGCTAACCGCCAACACGGCCCGCGGGAGATCATGCACCTTTATACGTAATAATCCTGCGGCTCTCTCGCACCTCGCGCTTTAGGAGAACCACTCCGCGGCGCGCGCGGGCGCAAAAGCCAACGCCCTCCGCCCCCCCTAAACTTTGCACACGAAATAAAGGTGTGTGCGCGCGCGCGCTTTCACCTCTTTCCCTCCTTCGACTTGCGCGACCCGCTCGAAATGGCTTTTACCTTGTTATGCTCTATTCCTGTACTACATGCATTATGAAGACAAAGTTACGCGCGGCCACGGGCTTGACACTTTTACGAATTCAATTTAAATTTTGCACGACTGCGCTAGCTCGCCCGCCACTGCCGCCGCCCGCGTCGCTGCAGGATTAAAAGAACATGATACACTAACGTTTCCATTATACTCTTTGGGCACCCGCAAAATCATTATCCTAATGAAAAAAAAATCGTATACAATTATTCTCCAGTTCTGTAATGAAACTAAACAATATTATATCTCTTGGACAAATGTGGTCCAAGAGCGTTCAATGTTTTGGACGTCAATACTACCAACCAAGAGAAGGAGACTACCATTATTCTAGTGCATCGGAAATCGTTCTCTTCACATAAGCAACCACTGCGTATAATTGCAAATCAATATCTCGGACACGTCTCGCGATTAGTCGCAGATGGCTGAGCGTGATAAAACTCCCATGCGTTTACTCAATGGCCTGTTTCTCTACTTGAACTTTTAATCTAGAAATTATTTTTTTATAATATCTGTACATTACTAATAGTGAGTCAAAGTTGCTTAATTATTATAAAATTTACTAGTTGACATCAAATGTGCCTGTTGGTTTGTGTATCTTTTGCAGCGGTTACGATTACTATGTTAAACCCGAAGCTCTTTTACTGGGGCAACAGTGACTTTATCTTCGCATATTTTACTTTAAAATGCTCCAACTAATGGATTCCCATAGGTTTTTTTTATCCAAAGAGCTGGAAGTACGATTTTACAAGTGAGTCCTAGAGTTCCCATCAGTGGTTGGCGAGGTAAAAAAATAAGTCATATATTTTTAGTAAAGAACTTCACAAACAAGATCCAACAGCTGGAACTGAAATAAAATCTGTCACTTATACTTCTTTTCTATACGGAAAGAAAATATGACCTCATCGTCTCAAAATGCAAATTTTTATTGGGCATTATACACGAAATACATATTATATAGCTGATTTCGCTTCTTTGGGTACTAGGACCCATCTATAACTGATCGAGCAAGATTTCATCCCCCTCTCATCTTCTTTGCGCTACAATAAAGGAGCTTTGCAAAATCCAGATTTTTGTAAATCCCATAAAATAAATGTTAATGTGAACCTCGCCATAAAACGAAGAAAAGGAGAACTATAATAGTTTTGTGTAGCAAAATCTTTAGCGAGTGTGGCTATACATTGATTGCTCTAAACACAAGTAATTATCGGTGATTAGCGAAAGTAAGTAGACGAGAGGGAATAGCATGAGATTAAGGCAATCTTCGGTGGAGCTGAGCGAGGGAGCGAAGGGGAGAAGGGTGGGGAAAGAGAAAAACGGAAGAAAAGAAGAGTCTCATCGAGGGGACGTCGAGGCAAGACAGTGGCAGACAAAGGTAAGTTGAAAAAGACTAAAAAGCCAGGAGGAGAATCGGCGCAGTGGCAATCCAATCGAGAGAGCGCGGCAATGGCGCTTGCGGAGCCGACCGATCGACTTCCCGAGCGATGTCTCCTCCAATAATCATCTCGATTGCTCGGAGCAGCCAATAAATAGACAAGATTTAGCGCTCGCTGCTCTCTTGCTCTCTGTCTCTCTTGAACCTCTCGAGTTTGCGAGCTTAACACGCATGACTGCGTTCAATCGACTTCCGCCTCGCTGTATTTGGTGCGGAAAGATTACCTGACTCGAGCTTCAGAACCCTTTCGAATGGTCCGTTGAAACCCTACTAAGAACTCTCTAATCGCGTACTTGTCATCTTTACCCGCTAATTTGAGCAAATTCAAAAACTAGATCTAGATCTCAATGAGACCGCATTTTTTTTTCTCAAAAAAGAACGCAAATTGTTCTCTTTCCGGTCTAGATGCGCGAGAAAAAGTGAAACAAAGGGCAAAGTTAGCAAAGAATTACCAAGTCAAGTGAACTATAACAACTTCCAAATTTCATTATAAAATAAAAGTTTTCATTGACAAGGTGTAAAATAAAAAATATCCCATTATACGAGTTTGCCTGCAGAACAGGACTTTTATGACCATCTTCTTGTGAGACAATTTCATGGGAATGATTAACACAACTTTTTTTTTATCTGAAGCAGAAAATAGTAATTATATTTCCAGTAAAAACCGCCCTTATGCCTCTGAGAATCAAAGTTATCCTATGAAAAAGACTTCGCCCGAATATTGGCATTAATCTGTTAATTTTATTTGATGTAGTTGCACATTATAAACTTTTTATGAATCTTTTTATAAGTCATTTAAAGTTAACTTTAGTTTTACGTCTCATTTCAACACTTCAATAAGATCCTGAAACGAATTTTCATGATAAAGAATATTAACAAGCAGATCCAAAAAGAAACTAATGGAATTTTATGACATATAATGTTGCTACTGCAAAGCAAGGTTAAAGTGTCATCGAGCAAGAAACCTAATAGTACGGTTCGAAAACTAGATAACTTTAGGTCAGAGTATTTTTCACACCGAGTCTTACATCTACAGCAGTTTACAAAAGATAAGAAAATCGAAAATATAGTTTGGCGAAAAAAGCAGACAATGTTCGTTTTCTTCAGTATCTTTATTGAATTATGGCGTTTACTTTTTCAGGAATTTTCACAATTTCTTTCTTGTGGAAACTACATCTTAACAAATTTGATATAGTATTTTTCGATACTAGTGCGAGAGAGTGAGAGAGATGATTCTCGGATGAGTGTGAGGCTAGAGTAGCAACGATTACGCTGTAGAGAATCACTTGTACTCGAACAAATGCCGCACATTTGAATAAGTAAAAAAGTTGCGTAACAGCTTGCTCAAGTGTTGGGATATTTTTATAATGTCCCATAAGAAAGAAAACAGGTAGGAAAATTCTAAGAGCGGAGGGAGAGAAAGAAGTACGCGCAAGTGTCGGGCTGGCGTATTCGTTGTATTTATTCATGAATTTTCGCTGGTACATAAGAGTCGATGTGCGTTACGGTGTGGCGCCTGCAGCTAGCGCGCAACAGGTATATACGGCAAGCAAAAAGAGTGGAAAAAGCACGAGGAGGATTGCCGAAAGGAGCGCGTGCCCAGAGTTAACGAAATAAGCGCGGCCGAGCGCGCGGAATCGCCGTCGTGGTGGCCCCGCTGCAGTCCCATAGTGACTCTGCGCGCGCACACGGCAGCACCGAAATTAAAATTTGCGATTGCCCCGTTCCGGACAGAGAGAAAGAGACAGAAGTACAGAAGCAGAACAGCAGAGGAAAAGAGGTATATAGATACGAAAGAGAGGAGAGGGGGGAAAGAGCTTCTAGGAGCAAAAATAATTCCATTTTGCGCAGGCGGGGATGGCTTCACTTTAGAGAGAAACGTGGAGGCGCGCGCGCATTGCCTTTGAGAATCCATTAAACGAAGTTAACGTGCTTTAATTACTCGCTAACTGGATCGTCCACTCCCACCTCGTTTGACATTCCCGTTTTTATATTCTTCGGTTGTAGTAACACTGGCGCACGGAGAACGCCTCTGTGTTATAATTAGGCACTACAAATTTCGAAGTACTTAATGTGCTCAAGCTCGATAAAAATCGTCGTAGCGGCATTACTTCATAAATGAAGCACTTATTCAAGAGACTTCATTATTTTGATAATGTCTTTTACTAAACACTTTTTAATAGTATCACTCGAGGATACATTATTTATACCCAGTGTATAAAAAGTATATCTCCATTAATTAATGAAAACATTACTAAAGCTTGAAGAGTAAAAGTTTTAATTCTGCGTTATAAGAATCCCTTTTTCAGTAATGTACTTAGTGTCGGACAAATCTTAATTAGCAGGCAAACCGGCTTTTAATCTTTGGGAACGTACTCAAAGATAATCAGCTGCGGTCGCGAGTCTGGTTACAATTTTAATAAAATCCTTTGAGGAGCAAAGCTTGACTGCTCTCCGGCGCGTGCGCGCGAGTACACCTTTATAATCGCTCTTGCGGTCGCGAGACACCGAAGGGGTTATGAAGAGCCGCGGCAGAGTCGAGCTCTCGCGTTGGCAAGTGGAATATAAAATTCCGGCTCGCACGCAGCGAATGGAATATATAATGGGGCGGGGGGAAGAGGAGTTGCGCCGGTGATAAACGAGCGTCTGAGTAAGTGGAAGTACATTCGCATCACGGCTATATATACGTGTTAGTCGTCGTCGCCGCCGTGTGTGCGCGCGCCTCCTTTTTATTAGACGAGAGGCGGCAGTGTGGGAAAGAGTGGGAGGAAGAGAAGCCGGCGGACAGGCGAAACGCGCTTCCGGAACGGTCTTGATATCTCGCGAGACAGCTGCGAATTTGTCAGGGCCGCGCGCGAGCGAGTGCGCGCCGAACGCGGGGATTTCTTTTAAAATGCAAATATCTCTCTCTCTCTCTCTCCTCTTCCCGAGTGGGCATACCTACATAGAAAAACTGTTAGCTTCTTCGTGGGATATAGAGCTGGCGTAGACGACGAGCTTTTCGATGGCTTTCATATACGCTTTTCGAGGCCCTTGCTCTATAGGAGTATTTATTTATCGCGCTAAACTTTTCTCTCACATTAACATTTTAATTTAAACTCACTTTTTCTCTCAACTATATACATTTAAATTTAAACGCAACTTTTACAGACAATACAATAGTATTGCGTAATGATAACAGTTCAAAGCTCTAAAACTTTTTCAATTATACACTTTTTCTGAGAACAAAATAACTTGTTGGATACCAGCCAGTACAGCAACACTTGAAAATGGAAAATTTTAAGTAAATAAGATAAGTTAGAAAGATTTTTAATTTATTTATAGAATATATCATTCTTTTTAAAAGACTGAAAAAGCATGATTCCGGAAATTTTTTTCGAAGCAGAGCCTTCAACTCGCTTTAATATCATTTAATCTATCATCTGTTATAAATAAAACAAAATATTTGAGCCCGGGAGAGTTGAATACTGTTGAATACAACGATCGAACAAAAATGAAAAAAAAAATCAAGCCCACGCTATCACTGATGGGAAAAATGAAAAATTCTCCGGTACAGTGAATTTCTAGGAAGATAAAATTTCGTGGTTAAAAATTGTGTGTAAAGCTATGAATCTTGTGTAATTTAAACTTTGTGTTTAATTTTCTTTTTTTTCTTTGTGTGTAAAAATTTGTGTGAAATCGTAATTTTACATAAATTTTTGTCTTAACAATTACGCAGACGAGGAGTGAGGCGGAGGGGACTGCGTTGACTTTACATTCCTCTTCTCTCCTTCACGCAGAGAGAGAGGGGGAATGTAAAGTCAACGCCCCCCCGCCTCTCTCTCTCCTCTCTCTCTCTCTCTCTCTCTCTCTCTCTCTCTCTCTCTCTCTCTCTCTCTCTCTCTCTCTCTCTCTCTCTCTCTCTCTCTCTCTCTCTCTAATCTCCAACGACTTAGCTCTGGCTTTATCGGCATGCAGTTCGTGCCTGTGGATGCCTAGGAGTGCTCTATCGGTTTCAGTGGTAAAGGAAAACCATTTTACGGCCGAGTAAGCAAGAGCTGTCGATGCAATAGTCGAAGGTCTCGCGCGTCTCGTTAGCATCCCATCCTTCGCGGCGGGTCGGTCCGTTCTCTTCCTCAGCCTCGGGCGCGTACATATACACAGCGAGCTGCCGTGAGACGCCGAGGGCTAAATTTCTCCGACTCACGGCAACGTTAAGCCTGCGACCAGAGTATAGTCAAGATTTCCCTTGCCTTCGAGCTGCTAGCGCGCGCTCATGTCGGCCTCCATTCCCGAGAAGCTGCCATCGCCCGGCGAGGGAGGGGGACGGGCCAAATAATATTAAGATGACGTGCTGTATAGCTGCTGCTCTGCCCGTATTCATGGTTAATGCATACATAGAGCCAGCCGGGAGCGAGCGGGCCAGAATGAGGCGACCGGATCATCGATTACGAATAATGGCTAATGGATATCGGATAATAAATTACGAAAAGCAGATAATATATGATAGATGATGCGCGATAGATGGGAGGCAGCAGCGTGTCGATCGTGCAGATAATGAGATTTTGAATCGCGTCTCAGATGAAGATCGTCGGGTCGTGTACTCTATTGAGTTCAGAGCAATATGTCGCGTAATAATCTTATCTCGAAATTCAAAAAACCTCCTGTATTGGGCCCGCCTAGTGCAGTAAAGCCTAAGAGAAGTCATCTTTTGTCACCTCTTTGGAGCTACTGTTCTTACAACCGGGACTGAAGCACGTTAAATCACTAATCCCTCACCTCAGCCGAGTAAAGCGACTGAAAGATAGATGAAGAGCACTCAGGGGACGAGAACTTATCGCGGAGAAAATTGGGTTCAAAAGACTCGCGTTGGCCAAACCGCACTATTATTAGAAAGTTAGAGTTTTGCATTTTAATTATGCTCCAAGACCATCTCTCATTCCGCACCGACGGATAAAAAGTTTTTAATACTTTTTTAATAATTGCTCACTACGCCTTTTGCGGTATTGCGTCTTTATGTTAATGTGTTCAACTGGATGAAAATGTAAAAGACCTATGAGAACTTTGAAATCATAAAAACTTTATGTTATATTCATTATTTTAAAAATGTACAAAATGAAATAAACATAATATGCTAAGATTGTTAAATGCAACCACTATGAAATATTTTACAGAAAACAATGTTTGCTCTTCTTCCAAACATCCATTTTACTGAATATTGTTATTATCAACATCTCATAATAGCTGTTTATACAATGTTTTTATGTACGTCATGACGACGACTGCATTTGCATTTTACAAAATACTTGGTAATTTAAAATGGATGCTGGAAAGCAGTCGGGGGCAACTGCAGTTTTGAGGTTCCGGCGCGTTTCCCAGCTGGACTATTTACTTTATCCCTTGCATAAAATAACCTCGTAGCTGCATGCGCCAAGGACCAACTTTCTTATACTGAAATCACACGCATACTTTTGATGCGAAGCGTGTTCTATTGAGAATTCGAAATTTTAAAAATAATCTAACGTGCATTATTCATCTGAGAATTGTAAATTTATATTTTAACATTTCTAACAAACACGATGAGCTTTAGGCAATTTCAACGGCGTTGAATTAAACATCAGCAGGTCTCGGTAATTTTTCTCTCCTTATCCTGTTCTCGGGAAAATAAGAAAGTAAGAAGGAGGAAAGGAAGATGAAGAGGGGGAGTAGAGGAAAAGGCGGAAGCAGAGAGAAAAAGAAGAGCACACAAAGATTTTATCCCAGAGCCTTAGAGGATTATTTCACATTTTTCCTACAGAGTCTGCCTCCCCCTCCTCTCCTTCTCTCCCGGTGCCGGTGGCTCATCCGCAAGTGGAAGTACAACGATACGCGAGAGAAATTTGGGATTCGTGATTTTTATCGCGAGAAGATCGCCTGTCGTATAAAATAAACATTTTTGAAGCTTGTCGAGAAAAATCGAGGGTCAGTTTTTCTTTCTTTTCTCCTTTTTACCTTTCATTTCCTCCCTCCTAGCGCCTCCTCTTCCCTTGTCTTTGGCACGCGAATTTAACAACGATTGTAGGGGTGCGCACATGTAAGCTCTTCGACCGCGCGAGGCGCGAAATTCTCGGAGCCTTAAATTTAAGCGGCAGGAAATAGAGGACATAATCGGAAACGACCCTGTCCCCGCCATCCGCTTCCTGCAATATCGTCGACGCAGTTGTTGAAAAGTCAGGGCTGAGGGAGAAAGCAGGAGAAAGTGAGTTCCGAATGCGCAGAACGAAGAGAAAGAACAGGGAAAGCAGCAGGACCGAGAAATTGTAATGGCCGCTCAACTAAAGTCTGCACGCTCAAGCATGAAAGTCGGACGATCAAAAAGTTAAATCAAAGACAAGCCCATTGAAACTTATGAATGAAATTACAATTTTAGAGGTCGATGTAATAAGTTGACGGAATTCAATGAAGATGATCGATAATAATAACGACTTCATTTTCAAAAAGGAATCTTTTAAGACAGTATAATCCTTGAATGACTCAATAAAGTCGATAATATAGATGAGAGATTCCAAGTTAATAATGCTTGATAAACCGGGTAAGTAGAAAATGAGATATGAAAAGTGTGATTTAAAATAAATAATGAAAAACCATCTTTATCAGATTTTACTAATTTAAACTACAATAGCAATTTAATCAGAAATTTAAATGTTTATTTCGTTAAACTAGAAAACATATAATTTAATATAGCAAGAGCATTGAGACCGCTTCACACGAATTCCCCTAATCGAATGACGGTAGAGATTAATTAATGGAAGATCTGTGTTAGCTTCCGCTCCATAAAGCGATAGTTACAGATCTCATTTGGCTGTGCCAATCACCGTGAGCGATAAACTAGTGGGATGGCAACTGATCTGAAATCGAGAAATCAACTTCGAATTACAGACTACTTATGATCCGATCATAACTTTGAAGTGCAGATTTTGATTCAAGAGTTGGAGTTATTTTACAAAAAATTAACTTTAATTCAATTTTCCAGCTGGAAATCGTCCATTTGTTAAACGAGTTTTCGAACATTTTCCATGCATTTTATGGCACGTTGACCAAAATAGCCATCAAATGGCTAGAAAATGTATAAAAATCGTTTCAAAAATGACAGGGAGAAAAATGGACCATTCCTACGAGGGTTAGGTTTGTTTCATTCCGATTCACGAGGCTGCCCAATAGTGGAAAACATGTGCACAAATTTATCATCAATTAGCTGTAACTTTCTGAGCTTGAAGAATTTTAAATTTTTTCTTTGGCAACCTGGTCTCCACGATATTAGTCAAGGAACAAAATGAGACTTTCAAAACTAAATTCATCTGAGAAACAGAAAAGGTTCCTGTAGTTCATCAATAATTGTTTGTAGTGACAATATCTGATTCTAAAACGTCGACATTTTGTGAAGAAAGTTATCTTAGTCATGTTAAGGTGGTGTAATAGTCCTACTTTACCAATAACCCTGTTTTATCGGCGGAATATGTCAAAATAATTAATGTAAATAAAAGGATAATGATTTGCGTGTTAAACAAATTCACTTGCCCTGCGGAATCCCCTAATACACCTTTCTACAAAGTTTTGAGACAAAAGAAGATGAAACCTGGTTTTTTTTTGCCTCGAAACTTTGTAGAATGATGTATTATATCATTACGCAGAGCAACTCAATTGGTTTAAAGGGTAAATCGCTATCCTATTATTATATTAATTACTTTCCCATGTTCCACCGATAAAACAATGTTAATATAATGCGACACCCCCTTTAAAATACACTATTTATATACTGGTTTATAACTATGGTTTTTTTAATTTATGTAACCTTTTCATTTAGCACTGCTTTGACTCAGGAGTCGCGCAGGAACCTTCTTAAATATTCGAATAATAGGAAAAACAGCAATAAGTTTATTTTAAGTATTAAAAAAAAGAATAAGAAAATTGTTTTTGCGCCCTATTATATAAGTATGGGTATGTTTTTCCAACTTCAATGTCATATCTTTAAGCTATGCACTTTGTGATAATTTTAAAGCGAGTACAGCAATGTCAATTATTCTTGTTAATATCGTATGGATAATTTAAGGGTGAAAGGGTTGGAAAGGCAAAGCGTGGAGAAGTGATTAGAATGTTCGTGGGAGTTGGGGCGTTTAACAGTTAGAAAATCGAGCGAGCCATCCGTCTTGAGGCGTGCGTTTCCGCTGAGCTTCGCTAAATGCACTCCGGCTATAACGTCGTAAAACCAGGAAAGCTTTTGGCTCGAATGACAGCTCTTCGAGTGCATCGCCGGCCGGAAGCTCTGGGCTATTGACTGACCACTCCACTTTACTACGGTCTACCGACAGCCGAAGAGTCCGCGGAATGTACCTATCTTCTCGCTCGGCGGGGGGGACGAGCGAAATGGAGCCGGCAAAAGCCAGGTATTTTATACGGAAAAAGCGTGGGGCGTGAGCAAGGCAAAAAATATGCGGAAAGGGGTAAGAGAATTTTGGAAAAAACGTTAGAACTATATAAGGATTTAGAAAGCAGCGAGAAAAGTGAAAAGTTACGCAACCAAGAAGAGAGAGAGAGAGAGAGAGAGAGAGTAACAGAGGGAAAAAGAAAGTCGTAGGGTGTGAGGTTGGAGGAGAGTGGAGAGTGGGAGGAAGAAAGAAAGGCAAGAGATAGGATTCGACTCCCGTGTAAGAGTCATTCCATCCATTCCACCGAGCCAATGGGCGCGAAGCCGACACGGAAGTTGGCAGCACGTGCTGAAGGCAGCTTGCGTGGGCTTGCGCGGGCTTTCGCCTTTCCCTCTAACTCTTTCTACATGCGACTTTCATTTCGAATTTTTTAATCTCGCCGCCTGCCGTCTGCCGCCTCTTTTTCACGCCTCAGCTACGTGTAACCTTTGAGTTTCTCGTTTTTACTTTTGTTTATGAATACGCAAGAATTTCAAATCTAAAATATTGCTCGCACGGTATTACATTTTGCACTGTGCTCTTTCGTAACCTTTTCTAAATTAAAAAAGCATTCGGCTTTCTTATTTAGTCGACTATACGTACGCGAAAATCAATATCTTCCCGCCGTGCTTCTCTCTCAGTAATGTGTTCTTTGTACACGGGAGAAATGATTGTTCGCCATAAATTTATTCATTGCAATTAACTAAGATAAATATAATGAGAGTGCCGACTTAATATTTGTAGAGCCTAGTGAAGAATTTCCCTCATCCAGATGTGAGGGCAGAGAAGGATTTTTCCAAGTACATAAAACTGATGAACTTTGAGCAGCTGCGGGTCCCACTTTGACCCAGTTCTTAGACGGCAGGAGAGCAACGTCGTACGACAGAGACACCGCGACAGCGAAAAGGGTCAAAGCAAAGTCAAAGACGTAGCTAGGGTATCGCGACATGGCCAACATAATGGGCTCGCCTATGCTGACCGTCCTCCTCCCTCAAGATGCCAGCGACCTAATCGTCCGCAAAGTCCACTTGATCATGTTCCGAGTCTTGGCGCAAGTATTCCACCGACATGACTCTTCCATTAATTACAGGCAGGCCTTCAGCTAATCAATGGATAGTTAGTGGCCAATGCTCGGCGCGCGTTAATAATTACTGTCTGCGTAGGTGGATACAGAAGCAGCAGCAGCAGCAGCAGCGGCAGCAGGGACGGCTTTGACGCGCTAATTTACGCCACCTGCAGTCAACGGCGGCAGAGCGACGTGACCGAGTTACCCTTCTCGATATCCGAGTGACATATTTTAGCGGACTAGCCGCAGCGCTATATAGCCATCTCTTTTCCGACTTGCCGTCGTGCGCTGAGATTATGTGCGCTATGCGTGATATTATACGATGTCTGTCGATCGCTAGAGGGCTATCACAAACTCGCGCGCGACAACTATTCCGAGCTTCGGTTAATAGGAAATTTAATCGCTTATATACGCTTAATTTGTTGCCGGATTGGATTTTGATATGATAAAGGATAGTTCGGAGTGTGACTATCTTGGATATCGAGATAATTCGCAACTATAGTGGAAATTAGAAAATACACGGTGCGACTTCGCGAAAGTAGTTTTAAAATTATATTCGCGTTCTATAAAAGGCGCAGCTATTTCTTTTCCATTCTCTTTAATAGGATATCCGTGTATGGGCAGACGACTATCCAGTGGCTTATAAATAAAAATAAAGTTAATCCCTCCTCCTCTGCTCTGCGCTCGATATTTGCATAAAAAGAGCAGCTTCATCTCCATTTCGATAAAATATTTAAAGCGACAAGCACTTGCAGGCCGGGCGAGCGTGCATGGCCGCGCGAGGCCGCGGGACGCATTCAATAGAAAACACAATAATAAAAAACGTATATAACGCCGGCGCGAAACAAAAAACAAGAAGAGATGGGCGAGAGAGAGGAGGGGACAAAACGGTTAAAATAGCGCGGCCGCTCGCGCATTGCGGCGATGCAAATATCCGCTGTAAAAGGTCGTTTGTCACACGATGTTTTGAGTGTTTCCACCGTCGCTTTTCCATAAACGGAAAATTGACTGGTCGAAAACGATAAGCTATCTCGTGGCTGTAGCGCATGCGCCAGTACGATGCGAGCGTGCGAGCTGGTGGCTGACGAAAATCATAAATTGCCGGACCCACGGTCCTCGCGGCTCTCAACTCGACGCGGGTCGACGTTTCGTATACGCACGCGTTCTCTCTCTCTCTCTCTCTCTCTCTCTCTCTCTCTCTCTCTCTCTCTCTCTCTCTCTCTCTCTCTCCCTCTCCTCCCCCCTGAGATGGGCACTCGAATGTCTATGTATCCGTGTCAAGTGAGCCGACCAAAAAATAAAAATCCTTGAAACTTTGTTAACCTGCTGTTGTTTGACTTTGAATGTTTTCAAAATATATTTCGTTTTTGAAACTGTTTTTCTTTGCGAATCCTATGTTGGCGTTGTTGTTTATTTGTCGTAAGTATTTTGTGTGCAAAAAGTATTTGCAGTGAAGCGTTTTCTTTTTTAAAATAAAATTTATTTTGTGATAAATTTTTATAAATTCAACAAAAATAATTAAAAATTATTTTCGTTTAAATTTGCCAGCATTCAAATTGCGTAAATTTTTATTCGATTACCGAATGCGAAATTTGGCGTACGCGCATTTAACGCAGGTGCAGCAGTGCAGTTGGTGCTTGAATTTTCAGAATTTGTTGCTCGTCAGCCTGTGTCCCTGTTTTTCTCTCTCTCTCTCTCTCTGTCCTTCCGGGCGATGCGCACACAGATGGATCCGAGGGGCGTTTATACGTGCCCGACGCACCATTATGCTCGCCCAGGCGTTATAACTGTAAAGCTGGCGCGTATATGCACTATATTCCCATGTATATACGCTCATTCGACCAACACTGCATTTACTGTCTCCTAGACCCGCTGCTCCCTCATCCCCTATCCTACATCGTCTTGCGTCCGTGCTTCTGTTGGCTTGAGAAAGCCCTGCACTAAAGTTACAATGTAAAATTGCTGTTTTTTTACCATAAAGCGAAATAAATAATGATAAGAGCAAATCCCTCAAAGCTAATATTACACTCTGTCTATACAACGAAGGAACCGTTCTGCTCTTCAAATTAGTCTAAAGTAAATTCGCTGTACTTGATAACACGAGTGGCTTATAGTAAACAACATAACTAAAAGTGATACTCGAAATTAATTATCATTTACTTTCTACCTGCTTCATGGAGCATATATGTAACAAACATTTAAATAAAGTTTTATTTTAATATACGAGTTATTAATTAAAAAATTATTTCATGCATTCGAGTATTTAACTGCGAATACATATATTATGTATGAAAAATAAAGGAAAGTCAATTTTACTTTACTTCACATATTTTTATTTATTCTCTTTTTTTCCAGTATTGTATGCATAATTTAAACGGGAACTTTTGCGAAAAGTTCCTAGCGAAAGAAGCTTTAATGGTTAACGAGCTGAAAGCGGCTATAAAAACGGTTCGCTCACTCATTGTTCCGATAGATATAAAATGGAAGTGGACTTAGGTATAAATAATAAAAATTAAATGAAGAAAAAAGCCTTTTGTTCCGAGAACATGAGTATTGATATGAATTCTAGAATCGAGAGCTAAATGAAGAAAAAAGCCTTTTGTTCCGAAAAGATATTAGCGCTTTAACATGAGTATTGATATGAATTCTAGAATCGAGAACATGATCTGAGTAATATAAATTCCTCAAGACTTTCTCGTTCAGCTGATCCACCAAAAAGTCGGAGAAGAAAAGCTTCTCAGTAACGAAGCAAAAGGGATCTAAAGACGAATCAGGAGAAGCAAATAATAAGAAAGTGAGAGTAAGAGGAAAAATATCGCGAGTACCGGTAGTCCTGCAGGGCGATGTTGGTTCGTTTGCGTAGAATCAGGAAAGAGGGACAGGGAAATCCGATACTAGCGCCCGACAGTGGAATTCCCTGTTTATGTCAGACAAGGCGATTTCTCCCTATTAGGAGGCGAGCATTTGGAGCGCGTGCGCGCACGGGCATCACGCGAGGTTATTTGGGATCGACAAGAAAGTAAGGCTCGAGGAGCTTTTAGACAAGGATAATCTCCGCTCGTTGTCAGCTCTTGGGAGCTTTTCCGCGCTCTTTCGTTTCGAGAAAAAAGAAAGAAGGAGGAGAGGCCATCCCGATTTCTCTCATCCGTCTCTTTTCTCTCCTCGTCTTCGACCTGGACGAACTGTAAATCGAATTCCTGGTCGCGGGTAACCCGAGAGGAGCTCTCGCGAAGAAGAAATTACGTTGGAATTTAATAGTACCGCCCGTGCATGCCCACGTTTATCCGGTTACACTTTGCCCTACCTCCTTGCTTTTGTTCCCTTGAGTCCTCTTCCACCAGCTCCTGCTTTACTTTCTTTCTCTCTTCGCTTCTTGCCGCCCAGTCATTGCGCCACGCTGCTTTATCCTGTACTCGGCCGAGTTTATACTTTTCCACGCGCGTCCACAAACTTGCGCAAATTTATTGAAAATCCACGCGGATACTCGCGCTGACCTAATTTTCCCGGCCTTTTTTAACGGCTTGTATACCTGCGCACGTAATGAAAGGAATTTTTATTCCTACTTGCTCTCACATTTACCAGCTTATATTATTTCACTTTTTTCCTCGTAAAAAATTTTGATATTTCTGTAGAGTATTAATGTCTGGTAATTATTAATAATAAAAACGTAGCGAGAAACACACACGAGAGGAAAAATATTTCCATCCATTTTCTCGACAAGTTGAGAGATTTTATTGATACTCCTCTTATCCGGAAGAGCACATTGGATTTTAAAATATACGAACGCCAGTAGAGCGGCCGACAAAGTGAAAATCAAACTTTGGGGATTTAACGATTCAAGTAAAATGTTTGAAAAGTTTTACGATCTCGCGGGATAAGTACTCTTCCAATTTCCACTTTCAACGCGTTCTCATAACGCTTGTGTAACGAAAATTATTGCCGTGCCCATTCTTTTAAGTCTCGGGCTTCCCTCGCCTACCGCATCGACCTCTTCACTCATCCACAGATTGAAAATTAGAAGAAAAAATATATATATAAAGCTGCCTTGTTGTGCTATTATCGGATGATGAAACAAAGTTTGAAAATAATTAGCCACACCATGAAGTCGAAGAATGGAACAGTGTCATACATAATTAGATACTTTCGCATCAGTGAGAGAGCGATGGTGCTTGAAAGTTTGCAACAGTTGCGGCTGTGGTGCTTGAAATGCATCATTCTCGAGCAGCACTTGAATGCTTTACTTTTGTATACGCAGACTGAAGTATGGATATATCTGCGAATCTAGTGTATCTCAGCTGTGAATTATCAACAATGTCGGAGCTTCTGAAAAAGCCATCTCCCACTATTCTGCTTTCACTGTTTCGTACAGTACAGTATATTTCGTACAGTATATTTCGTTATTGTGCGTCTTACTTCAGTAGGGTTTCAAAGTTTGCTATTGTCAATGTTAAATCTGAACTTGAATGTGCATAATCATTCTCTAAAACGAAGTTTTAAATACATCGTGAGCTACACTAAACGAAATCTACTGTTACTGTTTTGTCGATGATAGAATTTGCTGGCTAGCAGCTCCATCCAGATATCAACACTGCGTTGACTATAAATTTGAGTTTATTTAAAAAGAGTTGAATATTCGTTAAAACGAGGTATATGAAGAAGGTGGTGGGGGTAGATTTTATTAAGGCGATGGTACTTGGGTTGTTAAAGGGGCCTTTAGCATCAGCACGCCAACGGCTATGGCGGTGGCTCCGAGGCGCGTATTTTTAGCGCTTAAAAAATGTTTATGTCATACATATTCATGTATACGTAGAAGGGAAGCAGCGAGCGGGCGCGCTATATCCGAACGTCGGCGTTCCGGATTAATATGCATAGAACCGCATTACCGCGGGCATCGGCGGCTCCAGCAGCAAGCGATTCCATCGATGCCCCGAGAATCTCGACTTTCACGATCTGAACGAAAAGCCCGCAGGGCCATCAAAGGAATTTCGGAATTCAATTTAACTTTAGTTGCGCGCGCTCGCGCTTCCCCCGTATAGTCTTACGTCAAAATTTATTGCCTCGATGGGCAATATTGCGCGCTCGCGTTCATATACACAGACTGCGCGATAAATTCGAAATGAACGCGGTTACATCATCGATTTATGTTTTCGCTGCTCGCGCATACTTCTCCCGCTGCAGCTACTATATTCGGCCCCGCTTACAAAGCTTCAGCTTAATCTCTTTCTCGGAATCTATGCAAGCCGGCTTTTTGCCTTTGTTATACTTTCATGCCTCGTGATTTATCGTTATTCAGCAGAGAGCAGAGGTGCATGTTGCCCGCAGTGAATTGATAAACTAATGGGTACCAGAAATATTGCGGATACGTCAAAGTATACACTCATGTCTATATATTGGACGAGGGGAATTGGCAGCTATTGAGAAAACTTACCAAGAACGACGAGCTTGACGGGCCTACCGACGAGAAGCTTTCCCTGCTCGTTCTCGAGTTGGCACGTCCAGATGCCATCGTCTTCGAGTCGAACATTGTCGATATGCAGCGCCGCTGTCGACGAGTCGCCGATATACCTGTGGCCCGTGCCACTCATTTCTGTCCTCGTGTCAATAGTTATCATGTCTACCATGGCTCCCTCGTGCAGCCAGCTCGCTGGTCGTATTCTGTAGCTCCTGCAATGCAAGCCAGGGGGAAAATAAAGCCAGTTGAAAAACTAAACATAATATAATGAATGAGGAAGCAGAGAGACTCACCTGACGGCCGGCATGAGGAGCTTGGTAGAGTTGCCCTCGAGCTCGCAGGGCAGCACGACTTTGCTGAGCGGCTTGACGACGAGCTCGATGGGCGGCTGGCTCGAGGACATGGAGAGCGCGAAACTCTCGCCACCCCCCGTCGAGCCGTTCGAGGACTCGGTGTGCCAGGCGCCGTCCTCGGGTCCGGCGAGCAACGCCGCTGGCTCGACTACCGTGTCCTCGCTGTCCACGGAGACGGCCCCCGTGCTGCTCGAGCTGTTGGCACCGGTGCTCGCCGTGCTCGTTGTCGTCGTTGTCGTCGTCGTCGTGCGCTTGTTCCTGCGCCCGCTGCTGCCATCCTGCTGCTTGCTTCGCAGCGTGAACACGCCGGCCTCGTTCACGGAGCCTGTTGGCAGACAAAAACGAATTCTTTAACGAAAATTATACCAACAATTACAATTATTATTGTTATATAATTAGCTGTAGGAATCATTGAAATTCAATATAAATAAAGGGAAATATTGTAGTTGTCATAGAGTTTAAAGTTCACAAGACATTCTCACCTGGCTAGTCTCATATACATGAGCAGCAGAGTGAGGAGAGAACAAAATTGATTGGTAATCCGCGAAGCGAGAGTAGGATCCACAAGAGGACGGAGAGAAGAAAGGAAATGGTGAGGGATTGTCTGGTGTCTCGCGAATAATATTGCGCAATTTGCGAGCTGTGCGCGAGAGCAGGCGCACGGGAATAGCGCGCTAGGGCTTTGTGGGGCGCGCGTGCGCAGCGGTAAATATTCCCCGAGAGCTAAGACTTGATCGAGTTAGCGCGTCGGCGGAATTCGATAAAGCTGCGACAACACGCAGACGTCTTCGCCCCCCAATCTCCGCATCAGCCCTGCCTATCCAGACGCTATTGCCGCAGCGCCCTGTGTATGTGTGTGCCCCGCGCGGAAAGAGAAGCTCTCATTTCGCTGTCTCTTGGTTACTCGTCGCCTTCTTTCGCCGCGCCCTTCGCTCCCCAATCTCCGCATCAGCCCTGTATTCGTTTGTACTCTCGCCAGGAAATTAATTTCTATTTGAGTTTATAAGCCCCCTTTGACAGCTTTTCACATCCTTTCCGATTGCCTGTACCTGGCCCTAATGCAAATATCTCCAACTGATACTACTCCTCTCTTTGCATTTTTACTTCTTTTTTTAATTTCATTGGCGACTCTCCAAACTGCGAACGTATGGTTTACCAATCCTTATATTTCCCGTTAAACTGAAAAATTTCAACAGCTATACTCGATAATGAATCAACAATCGCGCGTCAATTAATCTCCGTTTAAATTGCTGACTCTTGCGCTAATTAAGTTTCCCAAAGATATGATCCGAATCGTTTATTCCGTTGGCGTACGCCAGAGCTGTGAGCCAATATTTGTAACGTAAATATAAATACAAGTGAGAAGAGCCGGCGAGTAGTCCATTGGAAATTGCAGTCACGAGGCCGTGTTTTATTGAAAAGCACGAGGCGCGGATGGTAAAATTGAATTAATACGAAAAAATGAAATGAAACCGCTTGTTTGCCGCCGTTACTAATTCCTTCCACTTCCACCATATCACCCCAAGAGCCTATGCACTCGCTCTCTCTCTCTCTCTATCTCGTGGTAAAGCGCTCTCCATGGAAAACTAATTATGATCCCGATGAGCCGCGAATAGCTGCGAGAGGCGGCGCCTAACCCAACTAAGCCTCTGCCGTATCCTCGAAGAAGCTCCTAACGAAGCGAGAGAGGAAGAGAGGCCGGCCGAGCGAGGTCTTGGCTAAGTGAAGTGGCGAGAAGTGGCGGAGCCGCGGAAAGGGTTGAGGTTCAGAGCGAGAGACAAAGATAAAGAGCATCGAGAAGGAGCGGAACGCCGGTGGTGACTTAGAGACAGCGCAAACTTTGCGTCATCCGGACACGACGCCAAGTAGTTTCGCTTTCAACAACATTTCGCTGTCCCGTCCCACAGGCTTTTGCAATTTACGCGCCGGTTCTGATTGCGATTTCGCATCAGCTTGTGGCCGAGCGAGAGGAGGAAAAGGCTTTTACCCCCCCCCCCCCCCCCCCCCCCCCCCCCCCCCCCCCCCTCCTCCCCCCCCCCCCCCCCCCCCC
>JAPYZO010010929.1:0-13575 GCA_030522905.1 Torymus flavipes
TACGTATGCATTTGTAAATGCACGAAGAATACGGTGAACTCTATTTAATAAAACAGGGTTGACATAGAATGAATGAGTAATTAGAAAAATATCAATAAAAAGATTTAGTATCAAATCAGCATATAACGAAATGACATGTCTCATGATATTTTATATAAATCAAACATTAAAAATAATTGATAAATAAGTAAAAAAGAAACGACCACTCTTGCTATACATAACATTCTACAGTAGCATTTATAGACTCACCTTTATATTATTCTTGAGTGAACATGAAATGAAATTAAAATTTTATTTAGATAAATATTAATTGTAAGTAGAAAGTTGAAAAATAGTATGTCGGAATACGACTAATTCCGTGCAAAAGTAAAAGTCACATCTGTTCCTATTCAAACTCTTTATCTATTTTAGAAGACAGCTTGTCGTTCTAGAATTAGGTAACTAGTTTAAAAGTGTAATATTGTACTAGAGCCTCCGAGTAGAAGCTTTGAAATTTCCAATGCCTTTTTAAATATCATTCATTCTAGAAAGAATGAAAGTATGTTTTAAGTAAAAAATTTTCAAATTCATTTCAGTAGATAGTTCATATCTACACAGACAGTCTTGCCGTAGTCTGACATATCCACTTACATATATCTCGATTCTTGTTAAAACTTTTCTTACATTCACTGTTAATTTTTTAATGCTTTCCCTAGTCTAAAATATGCAAAGGATGTCTTTACTAAGTTCATAAACGTTCTTTGAATTAAAATTAGTTAAGAAATAGTTATTTTGAAAGAAGAATTTCCATACGTTCTTACAGATAAAATACCTACATAAACTTGCTGAGAATCGATAAAAATATCGACATTTATTTATCTTTGCATCAAAAATTCAATATTTCAAACAAATTTTCATGATGGAATGTAGGATAAAAATCGCGATTTCTCTACTTCGTTTATCAATGCTGTCTTCACAATATTTTCTATTTCTCCTGATCGAATTTTTCTTAATTTGTGTTCTCAAAGATTAATGCTATAATATTAGTTATGCACGTTTCTATACGCGTTCTTCTACACTCTGCCCGTCCATGGATATTTTTCTTAAAACATCACAACTATTTCACTCACTATTCTAAAGCCTGAAGAACAAATTCACCTCTCCTAAAATTATCAAAAAACACATAACACACGACACTCACCATCCATCCGGGCAGGCCGATATCCCCGGGCTTGCCAGGTGGACCCTCAGGTCCCGGGGGCCCAGGTGAACCTGTTTTTCCCCGCTTGCCGCTCTTGCCCCTTTCGCCCTTCTCGCCCTTGAGGGTGACATACTCGCCAGTGCCGGCGATCGCCGTCACGCCTGGCGGGCCTCGCTCGCCTTTGTCGCCTTTTGCGCCTGAGGTGCCCGGGAAGCCTGGTACGCCGTCCTTACCTACCATAGAGAGGACATAATGGTATAGACTGTTATTTGTGTAGAAAAAAATGGGTTTATAGTTTGACTGGTAGAAGTGCAAAACCATATTTAGCTTGTTAGATCGAATGTAAGCGGGATAATTATTAAAATATATTGGTAAAAAGAATTATTATCATTAAAAGGTTGATAGTATAACAATGTAAGTGTAAATCATGAGTCATCTTTCCTCTCCTTTATCTAAATTATAAAATAGTTGTTAAAATATGTAGACTAATTTCCAGACTTTATCCAAAACAGCATTTACTGGATAAAGTTTAAAAGAAATTTATTCGAAAGACGTATTTCAAAAAGATTGAAAAAGCAGCCAATTACATACATCTTCTTGACTTTTGAGACCAGGCATCTTACGCAGTAAAGATACGGATATTTTTAGATAATTTACCCCCTTTTAATAAGATAAAGTTACATTTACAGAGACTTTCAGAAAGCTAATTCAGGAATTAATTTAAAAAATAAAATATTAATTTTGAAAGTGGAGTTAAGAAATCTAAAATGCAAATATAACAAATCAAAAATATATTATTTATTATCAATAAGACTGCATTTTCTACGTCAGCCAATCTTTAATTTATACTCACTTTACTTATTAATATTCAATTCAATAATTAGTTCATAAATAAATTATGAAATTATCGCGAAAATTTACTCTGTCTTATATAGAAAAATTAACACGCAAAAATTTTTATCGCTTTTAAAGCGATAATGATGTTAAAGTAGAATTTATAGCCTTAAAAGTGGAGGAAAAAAGGAAAAAGGCTTTAATAAAAGGGAAGTGCAGCCTTAGCAAAGTAAATTAAAATTTTTAATTATACTGGCATAGCACACCTTCGTCCTTCTCTTACAATTACTGTCAGTTTTAAATATCATAAGGAAAGCAAATATGTGCGCGTGTATAGGGTGACTCAGAAGTCAGAAATCGTGAAATCTTTTCTGAAAGCCTTACTTTGAAAACAGATAGCACACTTTACTACTATCACAAATAAAAAACTTTTCACAAAACTATTCATGTTACATAAATGTAAAAGAAAACTATCTTTTTTAAATGAAGGGGTGATCATCGCTCATAAAAATGTTATCTCCTCATAAAACCTTTAGAATAAAAATTTTCGCTCAAACCAGAAAATAACTCATTTTGTATTAAAAATCATGTCCAAAAAACTCGTACTCACCAGGCTCGCCTTTATCTCCCTGCGGCCCCTGAATGCCATTGATCCCGGGTACGCCAGCAAGTCCGCCCTCGCCCCGGTCGCCCTTCTCTCCCTTTAGACCGAGCTCGCCCTTGTAGCCGCGCTCGCCGGGCTCGCCCTTTTGGCCCCTTCCGGCTCCGCTGCCTGCAACAGAAATACAGAAGAAAGAAATTACGCCCGTATTTCCACGCACACTACCTGCACGCTTTTACGATGGCACGCGCGCGCGTTAACTCGCGAATTTGCTGGCCTCGTAACACTTTGCCGTTGAGTCTCGTGTATATATATGTGCCAGAGACAGATGGTGCGGTTGGTCTATCTTTGCAGAGGCAGAGAGGGACGTGGTCCGCAATAAGGTGTGCATTGAATGGACGCAAAATTGTTCTGAGATAGAGGTTTTTGAGGATGATTTTTTTTAGATGATTCGTCTTTTTGGGGTCAGTGAGGGCTGATGATTGATTGTTTCTTGGCGGGAGTAGGAAATTTACGATGTATACGTGATTTCAAGGGAGGAGAGGGAGGTTGTTGATTGATTATACAGTGGAAGGTGTGAAAGAGCTATCGATATGTTGGGGTGAATGATCGAGATACGGAGCTTTCATTAATTCACAATTAGATGGAGGAGAATATTTTTAAAAATAGCTTATACCTGTTAGCATTTAAAATTGATTATAATAAATACAATATTTTGGAAATAAATTACAAAGTCTGGGATTCACAATAGGTAATTTAAATTATTGACATAGTTTTACTATTAAAACCAATCAGATAAAAAGAGTCTGTTTAGTTACTTCGTATCATCTAAAAGTAAGTATAATATTATAAAGAATTGATCGACTTATCCAACTGCAAAAGTCTTATTTTAAATATTATTGATATGAAATTTGCACTTCTCATTTCATAGTTATTAATTAACGTTTAATTTTAAATAATTTATTCTATGAATTAAATATCAAAACACAATTTTTTTCTCAAAGATATTCGATTATCTTCAAAGCGGAGAAGATCTATGCCACTTTCATTCAAATAAGAAACAGTATCTTTTATAAATACCCGCTTCTTATTTTGAATAAAGTATGAGATTAATACATTACTGAACATTACCATCAATCTTTTATAATATTCACTGTTCCACAGTAGAAAATCAAACATTTACATAAACTTGTTTTAAATTAACTAGCAAAATTAAAACGCGCTTCGCGCGTACAATTCTCTCTATAATTCTCTGTTTTTATTTTGTGATTAGATACATTTTTTAAGCAAAAATTTTACAGATTAATCAAATTAATCTTTAAATACTTTACCACATCTGTCTATCGAAAGGTATGGATCGAATCTGAGTATAGGGAAAGGTATAGACCACTTTCTAGGCCAAGTAGCCTATAGATGAATAAGCCAAAGTACATACATACATGTTCATGAATCTCCAATTAAAACTTTAACTAAATTTATATTAATTTGAAAGAAGTTCATAACCCACAAGTATGCTCACCAATATCACCGACGTTGATGCCACCGTGACCAGCTGGTCCGGGCGGACCCGCGGGTCCGGGTTTGCCCTCGGGCCCCGAGTCACCTTTGGCACCTTTGTCGCCCGCTCGGCCAACGTCGCCTGATGCTCCAGGCACTCCGGGCACTCCAGATGCGCCGGGCTCGCCTTTGCCGCCCTGGTGACCGCGCGGACCCTCCTTGCCGTGGTCGCCCTTCGAACCCTTGTGGCCCACGTCGCCTTTGTGACCCTTCGAGCCCATCACACCTTGCTCGCCTGGAACGATTCCAGTATGTTTATCAGATTAATTGTTTCATATGTAGAAAAAGCGGATTGTGCGAAATTTTGAATTATTCGTCAGATGTCAGTGAGTTATAGTGTGAATATAAGATCTTCGCAATTTATCAAAACGTACATTTTAATTTATTGCCGTTCTTAATTATACTCTTCCGAGGTAAATAATTTTATAGACTCTTTTATTGACCGTTGCGGAACATGCTTCTGAATATAAGTTTTTTTAAAATAACCGCTAAAGAATCCTTTGATAGACTATGTAAAGACTGTTACTGTGTTTGAGCGTGTTAAACAAATTTCTCATGAAAATCAATAAAAAAATTAGTTACAATGTTTTGTGACGGTTGCACCACGAGGCCGTTATTACACCAATACAATGTACAAGTAAAGCGCATAATTACTGTACTTTATCGGAATGAAGATGCTCATAAGAGATGCGTTTCATTAATGAACGAACGATGAAATATATGAAGCTCGTAAAAGGCGAGAAAAAATAATTTTATTTTTGAGTTATTTTAATAATTGAAAAAATATTGTATCTACCTGAGATAATTATTTGCATTTCATTTATTATTATGAACGAAGCAATTACTGTAGAAATAATTCACATTATTTTTGCTTTTATTTGCAAATAAATAAATTAAAAACGAGAACTTTTATTTAATTAAGATATAATGAAGCCATAAAGGAGAGAAACACAAATGTAAATAATTTAACGAAGTGTTTAATGCTCATTACACGACGCACATACATATATATTAGCTGTTAATTTCATCAATCATGAGCACGGCGAGACTTGACGAGAATCATTAAGACTTGCATAGAATTATTATTATTATTATTATTTAAATAGATTGTAATTCAAATTATTCCAGAAATAATACAACATTAAAAATAAGCACAAATAAAAGAATTTTATTTTTGTTAAAATTGCAGCAGTTCTCTCAACATCATTAAAAACAAGAACCTCATTCGGAACTGACAATAGAACGTCGTGGCGGTAACACGGAAATAATCGCGTTCGAGAAAGTACTCGTAAAGATTCGACGCAGCTACAGCTTACCTTTTGGTCCCGGATGACCTGGTTTTCCCTCATCTCCCTTTTGTCCCGGAAGTCCTGGTCTCATAGTGTAGCCGTCCGTCTGTCAATATGAGATTGATATCAATTTAGCGCGGCGACTATTATTAATTTTTCGAACACATACACACACCATATATATTAGAACAGCACGCACAGCCAACTTTTCTATACGTGACACCAATTACTTACGACAATGCCAGATTTATCTTATGTTGCGGTGTTTTAATACTGAGGAAATTTATGACTCGAGAGATTAGGGGAGAAAAAATCGATGACCTTCTTGAGACGCGGCTCCTGCTATATATGTATAATTACCGCCTTTACCGAGAAAGAGAATCACCGTTTTAATCTAAAGAGGAAATTCTGCATTTAATTATATGCTAATATTAAAGTTAAATTTTCTGGTTAATTCTTCAGATATACTATTACAAAGGGAAAATCAATTTCTCTTTGATATGCATATTCCTCGCACGCAATTTCCGGCAATATTATAGGTATTAGACCCGCGGGATTCGCGAAACTCACTGGCCAAGTCGTTACACGAGACAAGCGACAAAGTTCACGTGTACACTGCACTTATACGCGCGAAATTCTTTGCGTTTCGATAAAAACAACAGCAATAAAAAAATGTGGTCGGAGACTATACTGATAAGGTACGAGAAGCGCGTGTAGTCGTCGACTCTCAAATATTGCAACGGCGGACGCAATCAAAACTTTTAAAATTCACGCGAGGCGATGTATTTTTCGTCGTCTCTCCTGATTTATTCATCAACTGCGCGCGCACAATCTCGGGGCAACTTTTTCGAGAAACAAAACGGCAAAAAATAAAAGGAGAAGAAGATCCAAAACGAAACAGGAAAACGAATTAAGTTAGGGAGGAGGTGGAGAGGCAAAAAACAACAACAGTGCAAAACTTAATCCTCTATTTAATTTAGAGATAAGCAGATAATCTTGGCATTGCCGCGAGCGGCGCGCGCTCCTTCGTTAAAACAAACGAAGCGCGCGCGCTCCTTCGTTAAAACAAACGAAGCGCGCGCGCGGAAAGTTTCTTAGTTGGTTAACTCTGTAACGGCCATTCTACTGAGAGAGAGAGAGAGAGAGAGAGAGAGAGAGGCTCACTCACCCTGTAGCTCGTTCGGGGCTTCCAGCTGGGCTGCGTGCGTATAATGGCAGAACATGTTAGTGGGTGGTTAATTGTGGGCGGAAAGGCGTGCGCACGTATAAGCTTTTAGCGTTTTCGCGCGTACGCGTGTAATTTGATGAGCTCGCGAACCTCCGGGCAATCGAGTGCATTATATCGAGTCTCTCGGGACTAGTATCGTTAACTGTGCACACTGACTTTTCTTTGTTTACGATAATGAATAAAGTATAAATGGAGTTTCGAATGTCGGGATACGTTGTAGCATACCTAGTCTGGGCGATAAAGCATCAAATTTACGACAAGCAAAGTTTGGTGGGTGCATGAGTTTTATTAGGTTGTAGTAGGCGATCGTAAAAGAACGAAGAACTCAAAGCCGTTTGTTTGTGCGAATATGATGAAAAGCTGGTAAAAAATGTTAACGTTATTTGTTCTTTTATGAAATTGTTAGAATATATATTTGAAAATGACATTTATTTTGTAATACTACAAGTCAAAATTAAAATCACTCCTTTAATATAGTTTTCGTAAACATATATACGATAATTTTACCAGAATTGTAGCATTAAATTTTCTAATACATAAATTCCAATCATCAGGGTATTATTACATACAAACTAACTATTGCGATTGTTTGGATAGTAATCAGTCAAAATATTGGGAAGTTTTAGTGTACATAATTCCTTGTGTATGCACAGAGAATGCCTAGGGATATTTATAGTGCAGATTGTTGTGCTATTGAAATCTAGTTGCATACATTGTTGTATTAAATTCATAAAATTCGATAATTATGTTGTATAGAGGTATGCAGGTCTATGTCTATAAAAATTTTTGAATTACTTTGAAAATTCATAAAATGAAAGTACTGCAGTACTCTAATTTTAGTGTAAATTTTTATGGTATATTTACGATCATGAAAACTTTGATACGAAATGCATTGTGATGTAGACTGGACAAAAAATCATCCAAACAGACGCAAATATAGGTACTTCCTGCGCGCATAGACACGTCACATTTATCACGATGCTGCTGGACACGTAAATTCAGGTTTATCCGCGTGCTTCTGTGTATTAAATTGTTCAAAGTACACATATACGCAGTGTGTGTAAATCTTTTTGTTTGTCGTGTCTAACGATCCGTTTTCATGTCACGGTGCTTTCAGTGGTAATGCTTTCAAACATATGTAATTTGCAAAGTAATCATAGATATTGAAATTCTAAAGAATTTGTTAGAGTAACTTTTTCGTTATTATGTTTTATTTTCTAGAATTTTATGAAAATGCATAACTTTAAATAGTTATATAGTAAATTTTATTATGTATGCAATAGATTTTAAAATGAGCTTTCCAGTATATATGTAAATGAATTAGTCAAAGGATACATAATTTAATACTTGATTTTATGACATTTGAATAGTTTCATAACTGTTTGTCAAGTGATATTTTATTGATCGTCAACGTGTCTGGAGTATATACATATATACATATCAACATTAATTTTTCTACTTAATTTTTGAAACTCGCTCGTTTTCGAGATTTCGAGATAACTCGCAAATTGCGCTCGAAAACCGAACGAATATCGATCGCTTAATTTATATTAAGGATAGATCATCATAATGTAAATGGTTTTAATATTATTATTTAAATAACATTTACCTATAAAGACTAACAAAATCTGTCACTTTGCAATATTCGCGTTGATCAAATTGCTGTACATAAACTATTAAAACGTTAACGGTATTCTATAAAATAAAATTTGAAAATATCAGCAAAATCTTCGAATTAATGCAGATGAATTATTATTGAACTTACTGAAATGTTCTGATGATAACAGACGTTTTTAAACTTGGAATATTCATTGAAATTTAAATTACTTAACATTGCTCATATTTTATTTTAATTTTAAAAATCGCAATTTCTAGATGTTAATTTAAAAATACGAGCGTATAACATTATGCTGCTACTTCGCGATATAAAATGACAAAAGATAACTGCGTTAACAAAGATAGAAAAATCTATATAATAGAGTGTAAAATAACATGAATTTTAAATTCACTTTTTTATATGAATATTTGGGTTAGAACGGTTGCGCTTTCAACGGCTTTCGTATGTATAAGGAAGGCCATTGTCCTTTAATTTTACGCTTCGCCTAATAGTGCTCAAATGCATTTTTGAGCTCGAGCAAAATCTTTTTATAACTTTGCGTGTATTCAAAAGATAATTAACATATATAAATAACGTTATAAAAGACAAATAATTATTTAAATCGTCATACAAAACAATTCCACATATATTATTACATTACCACGCGGTTAGCCTACATTTCGTAGCCATGCATATACAATTTGAAGTAAAGTTACTTTATTTCCCGGTTGTTTTTTAGAAATCACAGGCACAAAGAATTTTTAAAATTGCTCTGTTAATTGCGAAAAAATTGCGTTACAATTTTTTCATGTCAAAAGTCAACTTTTATTACGTTATATCGCTTTGTTCATACTCCCGAGCCACTCATAAAAAAAAGAAAGAGGGAGAAAAAAACATAAACCATCGCCTATCCAAACAAATCAAAGTGTCGAAAGCACCCGCCACCATTCAAACAACGCGCGAACACGCGTGGCTTATATTAAAGAACTTTCCCGCGCGCCGAAATCCATGTACTTCGCCTGCCTCTCACTCGCATTAACTCGTTAAACATTCGACGATTGCAGAGAGCGAGAGGGTGGGGAAGAGAGATCGCGTGAGGCTGAACTAATTAGCCGTCGTCTCTGCCGTCAAAGTGTAAATCGAGGAAGCGAGAATACAGAGAGGGAGAAAGGAAGACACAATTGACTCGTTTGCGCTAGCCCGGAGCTAGCGGCGTTTCGGATTAAACGAGCCGGGTATTCCCCGGCGATTGCTCCGCTTAATAATCAGGAGGAGGGTATACGAATAGCTATAGGTATGTATGGGCAGTTCGACGATGAGATGTGAGCGTCGGAAAGTTGAGGAGTGGGGTGGAAAAGTTTTTGGCAGGTTGCGTGCGGATTGTTGGATATATTTTGGAGAGTGTGTTGACATGGCCGGCCAGTTGATTCTATTAATATGGAGATCTGCACGCGTGGGGATTATTTTAGCAGATTAATAAAGTTTTCGGATTGTTGTTTCAACACAAAAATGTCATATTTTTGAACGTACTTTTGCGGTATTGTATGATTTATAAATCAGATTTATTCAGAATGAAAAAAAGTATTGGTATTGAATTGAAAAGATATAAATTGCTTTTCGGTTGTAAACCTATTATTTATTCGGAAAATGAAATTCCACGAATTTGAATTGTTTATCCTCTTTGGATTTAAGCTTTCAAAGTTATACATTTTATGAATATCTGAATTTTCCACATTTGAATTCTTAGAAAAAAGAGAAAGCTCTCAAAATACTTATACCATTATAATATTTCAATTAATATATAATTTTATACGTTCTATGTAATTTTAGTTTTTCGAGAAATATACATTAACATCACAACAAATTTTAATCAATTATAAGAATTTTTCCTAGAAATAATTATCCGAATAATTATAAGTAATTCTCATAAAATATTTTCACTCATTTTTCAAGAATGGCTTTTAATGAAAATAAGTTTACAAGGAATATTTTATGCAAGAGTTATTATTAATGAATAAATTGAGTGAACTTTTCCGTATTTAAACTTAGACATTTTTTAAATAAAGAAATATTACATATTTCAAAATATAAAACCAAAAGGATAAATGAATACTTGCAAGAAACTTCGATTTTAGAATATTTTCCCCGATTTTCTCATCTTCTTTCACTTCGACCTTTGCTGTGCGATTTATTCATGCCCCCTATGGAGTCATTCATACGAAATCAAATAAATATAAAAGCTTTCACGCATCAGAGGCAACCAGTGTACATTCGCAATTCAAAAAAACATATACTGCACATAGAGACATATACAGAAAGCTTTTTTTTCAATCTTTTCCTTTATCACTCAGCCGCTCCGACGTAATTAAAACTTCATATTCAGCCTCATTTAACTGATCGCATCATTGCCTACCTAATCGATAGCGCAAATTAAATGTCGGCCATCCCCGAGCCCGATGGATTTATATACGCGACGCGTTATATACGCACCACTGCGCGATAACACTTTTAATTCGTCCACGCGTCAAAAGCACACGTTAATCCTGAGCATTAGGAGGGCATAATCAAAACAGCAGAATATTTCCTGTCGAACAAATGGATTTCCGATGATTGGATTTCGAAAAACGAATCGCGCGAGTTGTAAATCCCGAGGTGTCGCAGGGGTGGCGAAAAAGGGAGGAAGAGAGAGATACATGCAAGAGAAAAACGGTGACCCGGATCGGAAAGGGGCGAAAAATTAATAAGACTTTCCGGTCGGCGGTCTTGGAATCGTATATAGTGGGAAGAGAGGGAGAAAGAGAGAAAAAAAGAAATGATTTTACGCGTTCGTATTGCATTCGGATTTAACGACCGAGAAATCGAAGCATACTATACCCGGAACGTGAGCGTGGCTGTTGAAAAAGTTTCGGGTGATGTTGATCAACTTTCAATTCAGCAGAAGGAAGTCGAAGAGAGCAAGAAAGAGTTTACAGTGATTTGAATTGCATTGAAGAGACACGGCGTGGATAGAAAGGTGGATATATCGGTATTTTATTTTTATATACATACAGCGAGGAATTCTATTTTATTTTGAATAAAGTAACTGTATTTTTTTCGTCGATGTACATATCTCTCTGTGCGCATGTAAATACGACTGATGCGATTTTTATAGGAATTTGAGTGTGTATCAAAATAGAGGTGAAAAACTGAATTTCAGTTTGCGGAGACTTTTAAACTTGTACTAAAACAAAAAAAAATCAGAAACAAAAACAATGAGAATTTTTAAACGACCCTAAAGAGTTAAAACATCTCGTTTTCATTTAATAAAATTAAAAATTGCTTCCAGTAAGGTTTGATAACATTTTCTTACAAATTCAGCCTTTACCTTACTTTCCGAGTTAAAACACTACACGAACCTCAAATTACTAAGAAGCTCAACTCGCACGCAAATTCAGCACGCCTCACGCGCGTGTAATTCAGGCCCGCGGCAGTCCTCGAAACTAAAGAAACGGAGGAAGACGCTCTTCGCTCGTTTTCGCGCTGACCCACATGCGCGAATGATGAATTCCGCGAGCTTCACCTCTCGTAAAAAGAAGAAAGGATACTCGTGTCACACATCTTCTTACTCTCTCGCTCGCTTTTCCTTTCATTAGGCAGAGCCAGACGCACCCGCACACCTGTGTGTCTTGACCCACATAGCACTAACGAGCAAAATCTATCGAGTTTATCTCTCTCTCTCTCTCTCTCTCGCTCTCTCTCATCCTCTCTCTCATCCTCTCTTTCCCTTCATCTCGAACGGGCACAAACGTTCCTTTTTGCATACATAAGAGTTGAACTTTGAATTTGAATAATTTCATAACCAAGTTGACAAACAATTTGAAATTTCGCACACTAATAGAAAATCAATCGAATTAGAACAAGACATTAAATCTTTCGAATGATACGTAACCTTTTTTATTTCGGTATACAACTTCTTTAAGGGTAAGAAGCGCGTGACAAAGTACATTTCCGAGGTATTAAAAAGCGCGATCGTAACGCTGCTGGCAATACCGCGGTGGAAAGAAAGTGTGTGCGCTTTCTTTGTGGCAAATCTTTTTGGTGATTTTTTTTTTCGTGGATACGGAAAAAGTTTTCGAAACGTAAGCGGAGACCTTGGCGCTTTCTACCATTGAGTTTCGAATATTCGGGATATTTTCCGTATACGTTTGAGAGGGAAAAAAATCGTCCCTTTGACGATATGGGCTGTCGGATATGGGTGAAGTGAGAAAATATACGAGTATTTTCGAAATGCTGATAAAGGAATTCTTTGAAAAAGTATATTCGCCGGGAATGGCAGTCCTCACAGACGTCAAAAATACGAATAAATATATCTACGAAATTTCTCATACTTCATCTCGAATCTTATATTCATTACATTATACCTATACTAAATTAAATGCACTAACGATCATTATTTACATAAATTTATCTAACTGCACTCAATGCTACGAACATTTTTAGCTAGTTAGTCGGCGCTTCATTTTAAACTCATTATACCGTTAATCCGGTTCGCAATTCGCGTAGTCTTTCGCGCCACTCGCTGCGGCCCCGATAAAAACCTCCCCCTCTCAACGCACACGCGTTAATCTTGTTGTCGCAGCCTTCATTCGCCTAATTAACATCCCCCTTCCCCCGTCCTATTCAAAACACTCACTCGCGCAACGCAGACACGCACACGCGGCCTTGTTATTTCACTTCTCAGCTTCCTTCGTTTAAACTATAAGGAGGCCAGATTGTTACGATGAAGCGACAGCTGGCCAACTTTCGGAACTCGCTCGCTGAAAGACCCAAATCCATCGCCCGCTGCGTTATGGTAAAGTTTGTGTGATGTGTGTGCTTATTGGACGGCACGAAGTTTGCTGCAGGCTCTGCCTCAAGTTTTAAATGCTCCGAAGCCAGGGGATTAGCGTGCGGTTTTTTTTCTTGCGCCAAGTGCCAATCAGAAGGCGGTAGAGGCTTTGTGTATATTTATGGCTGTGGTGATGGGTGGGCTTTAGCGAGTAAAGTTTTTGCGGGTTGGCGCAGGGATTTTGGTTGGGTGTTAAGTAGTTAGTAGGCGTAACGGAAATGAATCAATGTTTCAGAGGCTGGGAAAGTTGTGCGTAGAAGGTAAAAAATTAGTGGTGGTGAAGGGATTAAAATTTCATTCCAATAAAATGGACGCGTGGATAAATCAATGATAAAGGAAAAGTCAGTTAAAATAAATTTAAGTCCATTGCCTGATTTTATATAATTCGACTGAGACACTCGCTGGTAAAATGTAATTATTTT
>JAPYZO010010947.1:0-11039 GCA_030522905.1 Torymus flavipes
AAAATTTTTTAGTGTATTTCGTTAAATAAGAAATAAATGATCAACTTTCAACAATTTTTGATGGTATACTTATATGTTTATTAAATGTTTTAACCATTTCCCGAACCTAATCCTTTGGTCAATCCTACAATCACATTTGTCATATGTAATAATGATTATTTCTCACGCGACTGCCGGTTATCTGACTAGCAATAGTAAAAAAAATATAACCATATTTTTGTTCACGTATGAGATGTATACCTATTATAAATAGCTATTCTAGAGTCGTGTTACTAATAAAAATACAACTTCACTGCCTCAAAATAGTATATACGTAATACTTTACAGACAGTTGTGTCGAAGTAGTATGGACACTCATAGCGAGTGGGAATTGTACATCCTCGGACCGGCGCAACCAGTCTGAGGATGTCCACCCCTCTCGGTCCGTAAAATGCAACGGCTGTGGGACGAACATTATTTTTCCTCATAAGTGTCCGTAAAGTCTACGGCCTGGTTTGATGCCGTAAATTTTTATTTCCCTTTACGGATATCAGACCGTAAAGTAGGTATTTTACGGACACGTATGACGTAAAGTAATGTTCGGTACACGGCAAATTTTAAAGATGTAACGGTATATTTTCTCAACTTTAATAAACTATCATAAATTTTGAAGAAATCAATATTTTTTAATTCTGAAAAAGGCCAATGAAAGCAAGTTTCTCTCTTTGAAATAATTTTAAGACTTCCCAAAATTAAAGTGCTACTGTTTCAAGAGGTTTTGTCAAGTTTTTTTTTTAAACAAAGTGTTGCGTTACACGTTTTTAAAAACAAGACTAAAGAAATTGAAATGTAATAAAAAATTGAAATGTAATAAAAAATAGAAATGTAATAAAAAATAGAAATGTAATAAGAAATTGAAATGTTATAAGAAATTGAAATGTAATAAGAAATTGAAATGTATTTAGAAAGTGTACGAATTCGCTATAAATGTATAAATTTAGTTAAAGAATATTAAATGGCTTTCAAGTGCAGAATTTTGCTAGCTAGGAAATTCAAAGTTGAACGTCGGCTGTTTAACGCTAGAAAGTTTGAAAGTGGTGACCGCGCAGCAACGCATTCGCCGTCGGTACATGGCGAGCCGCGACGCCCGAAGCCGCCGCGATGAAGCAAGAGCAGCACGTCCCGGGCTTGTCGCGCGATTGCACTGTTACCGGCGCCCATACTTGATATGAGTATGAGAGAGAGAGAGAGAGAGAGAGAGAGAAAAAAAGCGAAGAAAATATGCAGAGAGGGAAAACCAAAAATTGCAACGTATTGAGGAAGCGCGGAAAGGAAAGTGCTTTTTGATTTAGTATCGGGAGAACTATTATGCAGTCCGTCGGCTTGGTGTAATAAGATACCAACTCAGAATCTGGTTGAAAAAAGTACCATCTCAAGATCCGCTCCGAAAAGATACCAACTCAGGATCCGATTGGAAATCGCACGAACTCGGAATTCCGTTGAAAAGGTTACCTACTAAGACAAAGACTATTTTTCTTGAAATTTAAATTGGCATCACTGATGAAAAACAAATTATTCATATTATGAAATAAATTTTCACCATATCCTGGCTGAAAGTGCTTATACTTTCGCTCTCGGCTCAAAAACGCGAATGTGGTATATTTGGCCCGGGTATAGTGAAAAATAGTATACGCTTCACGGAAGTAAAATTGGCCAGCCCACATCTAGTAAATAAAGAATTCCTCAGATCGCATGTTTGTCACCTTCGCGTTCGCCTCGGGTGACAATTTACATGCGATCTGGGACATTCTTTACTCCCTACGTGCGTAATATACTATTTCCATTACTTCTACATTTTTTGGCATCTCATCACTTTTACGTATTTTTTACGTACGATTAAATTATTTACACATACGTGAATATTTTAAATAAAATCGAAAAATTTATAATACTATACTATAGAAAAATATAACGAATTAGATATGTACCCATATCAAGTTTTATTTATTGTGAAAAGATTCCTTAAAACAGACATTTTTAACAACTCCTTGTCTTATAAAATCACTCGCTTTTTGTATAGTGGAATATAATTTTTAATTCATATCTATGGCTTCACGGAAAAACCACGTTACATGTTTTTCAAAATAGGTTTTATGCCTTATTTCTTATCTTCCAACAGTCTTCTATCACGTAATCGTAATAGAAATTACGAAAGTGCACTCGTTGTCTTGAATCAATACAAGGAAAAATGCAATATCTCTATTTTTTTCAACATTTTTCCGGAATAACCACATATCCATTTTTAATCTTTTTTTCGTAGTGCATTTTTTAGTTAAATACGCATTTTATTGTAAATGCACATTATATTTACATAAACTTTTATTAACATTTATTTTAATAACATTTTTTATCATTGCTACATTTTTTTTTCATTCAATACCAAAAGTGACTTTTTATAAATATTCAACAGTATACAGATACTCTGAAAAATCTAGAAAAAAAATGAATTGGAAGTTACAAGTACTCATCCTTGCTTTCCTTGTGACCTCTCCCTTGGTCGCGGCGATTCCGCATCTCATCGAAGGGCTTGGCATAGCTTCATCAATAACAGGTTTGATGGACTATTCCGAGGGATTGCTTAACAAAATCCTTGATATTTCTTACGAGAGGGCGAACGATGCTCTAGTAGCGGTGCAGGAGCTGAACAATGATGTTCACTCTTACTTTGAGAAGACGTCACACATGCTGAAAAGTCTGCCATACATCATCGACCACATGACCAAGCGCAATAAACTGCAGGAGCACGTGAACAACATCGGCTTTGCATTTAAGACTGCTGTGGAAAAAAAGTTTAATATAAAAAATAATAGAAGGGAAGACAAAAAAACATATGAGAATTTCAGAGACCAGCTTGAATTGACGATAGATAAGGATATCTACGAAATCTACCGTATGTTGCTTGACAATAGGACGACAAGCTATCTAACTACATCCCTTATCGCTGGTGTACAGGTCAGCTTCATTCTACGGCAATAAAACATATCTTTCCTCAAACGAATGCTTTTTTTCGTCATTACAATTTTATACGTTTTTTCAGTTGTATGATAATGTATGTGCAAGTCAAATGTCACAACAACAGCTACTCGACAACTTGCTGATGAAGCTCAAAATAGCAACTGTCGAGTATCTCTTGACTAAAGAAATGATGTACGATTTTTTACAGTTTTATAGTGAGTCAGACTAGTTTGGATAGATAAGTTCAACTTTGCGTTTTACTTGACTTTGCTAACACGTATATTGTCCAGGCGATGATCCTCATCAGTATGATATGACGAAAGAAAATCTGCGCAGATCTGCTCAAGCAAACTACAACAATGCTATACGTACATTTAAGCCAATCATCGCTGCCGCATCCCAACAAATTTGGAGATGCGATGCCGATAAACTTACTCGTTATGAAAATAAACCAGGTAATTAAATTTTCTATTTTATAATATTTTTCCTGCTATTCCATATAGTAACAGATATTCAAATGCTTTAAAGAATTGAATAAATTGTTTTTTTCAACCTTATCGTATTTCATTTTTTTATGAAAAATTGAAAATATATTATCGAAGAATCAAGAATTAATAACATAAAAATAATAGCATTGCTACGATTCTTGATATAAGTAGACAACGCACTGCATCGTCCAACACCCTCATTACGACCATATTATTGATAGGCGATGTGCGCTCGACATTTTTAATCTCGAACTATATAAATGCCTTTGTGGTCGCCAAAAAGTTCCCGAAATAATCTGAGATTAATCGCCCACATCGGCCCACACAGCTATACGAGCAAGTTCCTATATACTTGGGAGGCTAAATTACACTGCAAACTTCGCTAATGTATTTCTTATTCCGACTCTATAAGTATTCATTTAATCTAGACGCGTCACGATTTTCTTTCTCTACTGTAATTCCATACTTTTTATTTACAATACTTTTCATTTGAAACCTGTTGCTGATAAAATGCATGATTCAATTATTTTCAAAGGTTTTCCGTACTACGAGCTCATGGCGTTCACGAAATACGTGTTTAACGAAGGCATTTTCCAACACTGGATAAGCGACGATCGGCCCAGGTGTTCTGAAATCACGAAGGTCGACGAGTGTAAAAGCAGTCATAATGACCATGGAAAATATTGTCAAAACACTCGTAAATGTCCAAACAACTTAATTGGCTGCAAAAATCTTCATGAAAATCACGATCAGAAGACGTATGTTTGTCTCAACGTAAGTCAAGTTTATCTTTTTTTTATTCAATCGTCTGCATTATTACTATAATAAATGCGTAACTAAGCCATTAGATCATCGACGAAAACATTTTTACCGTTATTAACGCAAATTATTACTGTTTATAGGATGACAAGAGCGCCTTAAACAGGTACAAGTCCTTCGTACCCAAGGATGAGCTGAAACAGCTCGCCTGCCCAGGCGGCACCGTAGAGGAAATTAAAGACGTAAGAGTCGGATTCGGCTCAGCCTCCAGGCATAGCTCTTCAACTAAATCGTGGCACAATTTCTGTGGATGCCTCTGCGAGGAGAAATATTATTATATCAATCTTGGTGCTGAATTCACCGAACATCGTCAGCAAAATAAGTAAGGTCTCAATAACAATTGGCTTTCAATAAATTTTGCTTCGGTTCAAATATTTCCTTTTATTTTGTTAGAGTGGTAGTTGGCGCCAGGCTGGTAATTCAGGTAGATACAATCCACATTCAGCTTAGGCAAGCAACTCTAAAGCCGAACGGAGCGATCGACGAAAACATGCTTCAATGGTTACAACTCCCTAGCCGTAAGGTTTTAAGCTAAAACTTTTATGGGATCTCACATCTCTTATTGTCAAAAAAAAACTTGATTCGGCCTACAGATACATCAACGCGCATAAAGATCACGTGGGATGATATGAGATCGATCGACCTGACGAGCGGAACGTTTGGTAAAGGATATGCTATTATCGGAGCAGGATTCGAAGTATATGAGAAAGACAACCGCAAAAGAATTCAACTGGTGACGTATGTCGGCAAAATTGATTACAGTGAGGGGAAGATCCTGAATGGATTTGACAATAGTAATTGGCCATCAAGCCCGAAGTGAGTAATAATTTTTATTTAGATATATATATTTTTTTTTTCAAGAAATTCGTTCATAAATTATTACTTTTATTGCGTATTTCAATCAGGAAACCAGTTATAATAACACTAAAGACTTTATCATAGCTGTTTAATTAGGGTATCTAATTTCTTATATTCAATATAATTCATAAACACGACTAATCGGTGTTTCTTCGTCATACACAAAAAAAAACTGATAAAATGTTACTAATGAATCGACGAATGTCTAGCAGGAACGAGCTTGTTTTGAAAGACATGGACGTACCAATCAATTCTGTTAAGCCTAACGAGGTCGACTCGAATGACAACCAATTCCTCTCGTTCACATTAACGAGTGAGAAAAAGGACGGCGCCCAGACGACGATTCCGTTTATCGACACCCAGGACGTCGTGACGAATCCTCCGGTACCGCTTAGAGGTATCGGTCTTATCCACCGTGGTCAGCCGGGCTTTGGTGGCTTTCTGGCACTTAAAATATATACCTACAATGTTGCTGATCACATCCCTGACTTGCCTGCACAGATAAACATCCCTGATTTGACGCCAAAACCGAACAGCTCACACTGAGAAAAAGGGCATTGGTACTGTTAACTATATTGCATAGTAAATCTCAATATTATTGCCTGACTATGTTTTTTTGTAAAGTGGACTACAATATGTTCATATAATTCTAACGACTAAACAGTTATAATAACTCAATTATTGTACATGTAACTAAATTGTCAGTAAAGCTTATTATATTTATATAGTATAATATTATATTTTCATTCGAATTCCTGCTATATTTCAAATTTTACTATATAATATAGTACCCGTGTAAATATAAGTTATATATAATTGTAAATTAATTGTTAATTGCATCTAATAGTAGGTTTCTTGTAATTGATGTGAATGATACTGATAGCCCAAGGTAATGATGTTTTTTTTTGTTAAAATAAAAACACCATTTGTTGTTTTGAGTCGACGTTTCGGACGCTTTTATTTGCGTTCCTCATCAGCATTCAAATAAAAATTACGAAAGTCTCTCTGGTATAGGTGCTTTTATTGGATTTTTTACAAAACAAGTGATTCCCTATGTTACATTAAACAGAAAATGTGAAAAGTGTGATCTTGGTCATTCCATCGAGAATCACGATTACAGGTTAAATTATGTGGGCAGAGCAAGGGGAATGGAAACCTTACGCCGCTGGGTTACTAATCAAAGAAAATCCTATTTTAAAACAATGTTTTCTAGAGGTAGGCATTTTCATAGCGGACAATGATAACAGCTCGATTGTGCCATACGTAATTCAAGTAATCATGAAGTTGAAAAACAGGCGAACAAAAACCACTCTAGTAAGGGAGTGAACGAACTGTATAAAATAAAGAATAAAATAAAAAAAAGTTATAAAGAACTTACAGGCCTAGCAATCAGTAGCTTACAAAAAAATTTCAATTATTGCGTTGCTCAAAATAAAGGCAATAGTATAGAAATGGCAAAAGCTATTGAAAACATTCCTAATCATTGTTTTAATATTCATGATAGCTGCGGAAGTTGGTGTAATTATAAAAACCATCCCGATACTTATACACATAAAGCTATCGGGGACGGTTTCAAAGACCAAAAATTATTTGGATGTCACACAGTGCTATAAACACTTTTGATTTTCGGGGTTTTTGAGCCTTAAAAGCAAGGCAAAATTGATTTTCAAATAAAAATAGTATGCTAAATTTATTTTTGAATAAAAAAGTCATAAAAAACATGCATTCACAAATTTATAGTGGATTAAGTTGAATTTTACAGAATTTTCGAGTAGCGGAGAAATAAAATTTTTTTCGATTATACGAAATTTTGGATGAACGAATTATTTGCCCGCTGACCAAAAATAGCATTGTTAGATACAATCGGTTCAAAAAAAGTTACTTTAAGACCTATTTTTAGGTCTAAAAAACGACGAAAATCGTGCATGTGTTACAAAATAGTATATTGTGTACCAAGGGCGCAAAGTGGGCTTTTTTAGACCGAGTGTGCAGTTTGCAGTACGAGTCGAAGGCGAGCAAGCACGAGCCGAAGGCGAGTGCGTTTTCCGAGCCGAAGACGAGTACTGCAAACTCCACACTCAGTCTAAATAAGCCCACTTTGCGCCCTTGGTACACAATATACTATTTTGTACTGCAAGATGTTTTTCGACCCTATTAATAGAGCCGAAAGCGACCGTTTGTCAACCAACGGCGGTAAAAACTGAAAAACGCCCGCTGTTCGCCGCAATAATAATAAATGAAACAGTTATTATTTTAGTAAAAAAGAGAAGTTGTATAATTTTACGTGGCCAACGTTTCGATGGTAGTCACAAAATATAACATTGGCAAAGAAATTAGACAAAAAGATTCAAAATGTATCATGCTCACTTATTATTTATTAATAATAAGCATGAAATTAAAATTTATGAAGTGAAGCAGAGACAGAGTCAGAGAGACAATTGAGCATTCAAACAAAGTTACAATGCGTGGTGAGGGGTCGAAGGTGGATGGAAAGTAGATAAAGAGGGAGAGGAAGGAGTGGTAGGGGAGATGCTTAAAATTTTGTGTTTTTGGGGAGTAAAATCCATCCATGCAATATTTTCAAAAAACGGTACAACTGCACTTGAAAAAAAAACTCGAATTTTTGTCAAAGGCCAACGCAGCAAGCTCCAATTGAATGGTCGCGCCTTTGTCGACTGTAATTAATTTGCTCCAGATCAATACAGGAAGCAGGAAGCAGAGGATCTTGAGATGCAGCCAGTGTAAATAGATTAAGATTAGATTTATTTACACTATACACAAAAATTGTCGATAAGTGTAATGAAGGGGTTTGACGAGCGCGCGAGGCGGCCAATTTCTCGCTCCGGAAAAACGATACGTGCGCGTAACGATTATGGGTGCGATCGCGTGTCCGTGCGCTAGGACTGGTGACGCCTTTCTGACTTTTCGTCGCCTTCGCAAGGCAAACTGAGTGCGCTTGCTCGCATATACATAAACAGTGGATGTAATTGGTGTAAGTGCGCTGAGTATGTGTGCGCGGGTGGCGTACGTGCCGAAACGCAGGTACGCAAGTACAGAGGTGAAACAAAGTTGAAGCTTCCCTCGCTATCTCTGCTGGGGCTCGCGTTCAGATGCCGGGCCTGTAAAACATTAGAAGGCCGCGATTCAACGTCATTTTCTGAACATTCGATTTACTCGAAATCATGAAAATTCACTATTTTAAGGATGTCGTGTCATTGGGGTACGTGCAATGACTGTGGAAGGAATGAGTGTGGGAGAATGTTTGTGTACACTACATGCGTATAAATAAATAAATATGCAAACATACAGTTACTTGTAAAATGCGTTTTTCTATGTGTTTGCCTCTCTCGAATCTGTTTTATCTCAAATATTCTATACTGATACGACCTTCAAAATAGCTTTTCTCGGAAACTATACGTGTCATAACTTGGAATTTTTTTGAGAAACTTTTGACTAGTGATAAATAATAGGTTAGTTGTTTAAATGATCTTAAGGGGGTTAGCACCTTTTTTCTGAAATAAAAGAAATCATTTTAATACATAAATGTAAACTAATTATTTTCCACTTTTTACACCTTAGGGGTTTAGAATTAAATGTCAGAAAAAATTTTTACTTCAGAAAATTTTTGAAAAATTTGAAAAAATTAAGAAAAATTCTTGAAAAACAGCACAAAAATTTTGTTTTATCATCGGATCAAAAATCTTTACACTCATATGAGAATTATGCTATTCAAGAGTAATTTAGTTCAAATCTTAAGTCAATCCATCCGTAGTAAAATTTGTAAGCTTACGGATAGTGAAAAAACTTGTTTCATCAATGACTATGGTTCTGAACCATATAAAAGGCCCAGACCAAGATGTAAGGTGAGGTAAATATACCCCCTTTTATGTGTAAAAAATGGAAAATAATAAGTTTACATTTATTTATTAAAATATCACTTTTTTATTTAAGAAAAAAAAGGTGTCTAGCCCCCTTAAGTGTGTATATATACTCTTAATCAATGAATCAATATTTTTTACACGAAAAAAAACACAAGTCGAAAATTTACCCACAAGTTACTGGAATGGTTATATCTGGAATCGGACTTGAAAGATAGGTGTAATTCGCAGCATACTAAGACTGGGAGCAATACAAATCAAAACTAAAGATAGACTGACAGCGCGAGTTTCAGAGTGGCGGTGTCCTGGACTTTGGGAGAATCTCTCCCATACATGAAAAGGATCAGCTTCATGCACTTTAATAGCAGTAACTCATTACGCTTAATAGAGAAATACTCTTAAAGATGGAAGCGATTACATCTCACAATTCAAGGACATAATGTTTTAGAAACTTGAGATGATTATCTCCCAAACATAAAAATTATTTACAACTGGATAGCTGCGGGAGTAGTACGTTCACAATTTTAGGAAACTATCATCAATAAGATATTCCAATACTTTTTCAAAGCTTAAAAATTTAATAAGTTATTTAAAAAAATATCTCAACGCTACTAAAAAAAACCCATATGATTCTTATATGAACTCTGATATAAGGTTTTAGCATGAAATCTCATGTGACTTTCTAATCAAACTGCCATTTAACTGTAAACTCTTTTTTCAGTGTATTAGCATGCGGTGGGCGGGACCGCGCCCGCTCATACCCGTACTGGTCCCTTTTACCTGAAGTTTGTATAACAAACTTCGATTACACAGGAAACGCATATAAGATCTCATATTGGACCTCATAAGAGATCTCATATGAGATTTCATGAGTTTCTAACAACCTAGGATTACACTGAAAACTCATATTAATCAAATTTTTCGAATTCTCTATCGAAACGAATTAAATAAAAATTTTCCTCCTTCACCCAGTGCACGTATGCATGGATCATATCTAAAGTCGTGAATCATTCTCCAATAGCTAGCAGGCAATTTCTATGAAATTATTTCTGGCACGACTACCGGTCATATGACCTGCCATAGTAAACAAATTATAACTGCATTGTTCTACTTCCTTAAAACAACGAATTACGTACACATTTTCCGCCTTTTTTCAGTGCACGTATGTATGGGTCAAATCTAAGGTCGTCAATCAATCTCCAATAACCGTAAATTTCTGCGAAATTATTTCTGACATAACTGCCGGTTATATGCCCAGCCATGGTAAACAAACCATAACTGCATTTTCCTACTTCCTTGTAAAAACAAATTAGATATACATTTTCCTCCTTCCAGTGCAGGCATGCATGGTACATATCTAAGATGGTCAATGTGGAACTTCCAATAACTAGCAGTTAATTTGTACGACATAATTTATCGTCTTGTTCTTCTACGTGACTGCAACACCGATTACACAGACTATTTAAGCCGGCAAACTGGAAAATCGGCATCAGTTTCACTCAGTCAGTGCAACATTACTAACAAGTCAAAATGAAATTCTTGTGCGTCTTCCTCGCCCTTCTTGTGGTGCTTTTTGGAACGGCCAGTGCTACAATTTGCGCCATCGATAAAAGAAGTGGCGGACCCCAAAACTTCGACAGCATAGCAGCAATGAACGCTGAAAACAGCCGAGGCGGACGTAAGTATTTCCAATATTCCTGTATCTCAATAAAAAAAAAACTTTTACTTGATACGATATTTTATTCAAAACAGAATACGAGTACAACCACGGCGGTCCTTGCTAACCAAATTCAGCCGGAAGAAAAATCCATAACTAATGCGGTCAATAATGATACCATTCAATAAAATTCTTCAATGTATTTCGTCAAATAAAAAATAAATTGTTAACGTGCAGAAATTTTTTACGGTGTATGTTTATTAGATGTGTCAAGTACTTCCCCAACCTAATCCTATCGTCGATTCCATAAACACATTCATAGGATCATAATGATCATTTCTGACG
>JAPYZO010010952.1:0-11124 GCA_030522905.1 Torymus flavipes
CCTTCTTAAAAAAGTGATGAGCGGCCATGTTGAAGCACCTAAAGGCTTGATTTTGATTGGCCGATTAGAAAAAGGCGCGAGAAATTTACATTGTTTGAAATTTTAAAACGTAATTTTTACATTCAATGACTGAATGACTTTTAAAGTAATAAAAATAAATTAATAATAGTACATTTTAACATTTTTTAATTAAACGCAATTGGTTTTCCGCACCAGTTTCGAATCGTATTTTATACCACTGAAACCGAATAATCATATTGAGATTATGATTTTGAACTTGGAGTAGTATAAAAATGGTTAAGTTCTGGCTTTGAAAAAATACCTACACAAAAACCTCAAAAAAAGAAAAGGACGCGCGAAGCGCGTTTGAATATCGCTAGTTGAATAAAAAATAGATTTTAAGCATACCAGTAAATTAACATTAAAAATACTAATCATTAATTGACATTCTATTAATACTGCAAGACAGTTTTAGCTTAGTACACATCATGCTATCGATGTGTGAATTTTTTAACTGTTTTGCTAAATACATACTGTTTACGAGATCCTGATTTTCTTGCTCGAGGGAGACTACCCTTGATGCAACGTCTTTATCGGAAACTCCAGCCAGGGCTGCAATACCATCCATCTATAAAAAAAATTCATTATTTAAATGCATTAATTTATATATATATATATATAAATTACTCATGTATAAAATTAAAAACAGAACTATCTTGTTAGGTATCATAAAATGAAATTATGACAGTGAAAATATAAGGATTTAAATTAACAAAAATTAAATTTATCCTTAAGTGTTAATAAATTGTTATAATATTTTCAATATTTATAGTGCAAAAAAACACATTTTTGTATCAAATTGATTTTCTATATTAAAAATTGAAAATTAAATTAATCCCACATGATTCACAACAATTAAAAAAATGTATATGTATTCTAGTTTATCTATATCTTAAGGGAGTCATATAGACCATTGTATTTTGATATCTAATTTTCACGGGAAAAAAAAGGAAATCACGGGAAAAAATAGTAAATTTAATTACTATAACTGTACAAAATACAAAGAATTTAAGCAGTGTCTCATGAAAATCTATCAAGCAGTTTCAAAGAAAAATTACAACAAAGTTAAAATATTAGAAATGCTGCATCTCTGCATAAAATGGGCTTAGGAACGTCTACCTTGGCTTATTTTTTAAGAAATAAATAATGTCTTTTTATGATAGATATTATTTTAATACGTAGATAATTAAATCTCCTCTTTTCCCGTGAAAATTAGATATCAAAATTCAAAGGTCTACGACCCTATTAATTGGTAAAATAAAATCAAGTTTAAAAATACACAAGTACCCGAACAGTGAAAAATGTAAGGAGCGGGGTATTATAATAAAGTTATTAATATTGCCGAAAGAGAAAGAGAAAGTGAGGTTGCGACTGATGAGCGGAAAGGAAAAATAAATATCGAAAAGTTAATGAAGCTGGCGAAAAATGTTAAGTCGGAAAAAGATCATTAAGGCGGGCAAGGAGTGCAGTACTCACACACTGTAAAGACTGTTTAATATGTTGGCGAGCCTTGGCGACCTCATCGGCTAAACTTCCACCGGCAGGAGAGATCGAGCAAACGGACGGTTGACTTCCCTGCATCCACCGATATATTCGAAGTTTAACTCACACCAGGACAATTACCGCAATTTGCTTTAACGACTTATCTCCAGTACGCGTTAATTTCGTGCTTTACGCGACAACTCATTAGTAACGTTAAAAAAAGTGTAGGCGCTAAAAAATAGCGAATTGACACAGAGTATAAAAAAATATTTACATATATACCTATTCGTAGAGGAGATAAGCCTGCAAATATGCGAGAAATGTGACAATTTATTATAAGCTATGTTTATTAAAATCTAAAAGCTACATTGAAATCTTATAGGATGTTCTACGTCTATGCAAACACTTCAAAGCTAAAAAACTATTAAAAATAAAAGTAACATAATGGTTAGAAAATTAATAATTCAAAGAGGCAATATCGTTTTTAATTAGCTAGTATTTATAATATAAATTATAAAGAAGAATTATTTTACTACTTGCAGGAAAGGCATGCAAAAATTTCATAAGAAAGTGCATAGTTCTTATATTGGTGTATACATAATCTATTTCATGTAGAACCTTTATTAATGACATTTTCATTAAATTTATGCGACAGTAGACCTACCTAGGATACATTAGTAATTTGTAATTTTGTCTTTTTAATGAATAATTTTTATAATAATTTCGTATCAAATTTTACTGATCTACGGTTGCTCTGTATTGAGCTACGGTAGCTCAATCGTCTAAAGCCTCGGACTCTCGACTCGGAATGTTTGTTTACCCAAACAGTACCGAGTTCGAATCCTGGCTTCGGCGATTTGCATCCAAAAGTACTCCCTAGCACAGTAATTTAGAGCTATATAAGACTCATTAAAGAGGACTTGTGACAACTGTAAAATTAAAACAAAAAAAAAAATTTACTGATATTGTGACATTTCGTTTAAGCATTCATGAAAATTACAATTTCAAAAAGTAAAATTTGCCGAGAAAATCATAAAATTACTAGTTAAAAAACAAAAATTCCAAATTACGAGTATTTCACAACGTTATCGGGGAAAATCGTAAATATTTTTATTAAAAAAGGAAAGTTTTTTTCTGCACGAAAATGGCTTTATTTTTCCGCGAAAGTATTTAATTTTATCACGTTATAAAGAATTTGACTTGTTTTAAACGTGAAATAATAAATATAATTCCATTTTTATGAGTTTTTATTTTCACGGGCTAGAACGAAATAGCTGAAAAATGTAGGTACTCCTTATACTTAATCCGTTATTCGATGCATGCGTATAAATATCCCTACAAATTTATTAGTCATATTTTTTGATTGATTGTGCGTGAAGTCGGTGCGTGAAGTAAAATAATCCTTATCTGAAATTATAAGTCCGGACGCTAGGGTCTAAGTGTGAATTTCCAGCTATCCACAGTAACTTGGACTTATTTTATGTTTTTCAGTGTCTGAATCGACATCTCTTGGTTACATAGCTCGAAACCCGTCAATTTTTTGTTGTTAACAAATTACTGATTTGAAGAGCCTGAACAAGAATAAAAGCTCGAAAAATCTTATTTTTTGAAAACTTGATCGATTTTTAACTCAAAAAGTATGGGTTTTATGAAAAAACATCTAAGAATATATTATATAAATGCTCATTTTTTTCAATTATAAAATTCGATTTTTTGTTTGTTGCAAATCAGTATAAATTTGTTAATAACAAAAAACTGACTGGTTTCGACCTTTGTAACCAACAAATTTCGATTCAGAGCACCGAATTATCGAAAAATATAAAATAAGATTTAGTTATACTTAGGGGAGCTGCAAATTTACACTCAGATGTCACCAGCGCGCGGACTAATAATAATAATTCACACGGATTATTTTACTTCACGTACGGACTCCACGCGCATGTAGATAGTCGATCAAAAAATAGCGTATGTAACTTGTGTGTGACTTTTTTTTACACACTGTAGTTTCCTAATATACTATTTTGTATACATATAACTTGCTATCTATTTAATGCTATTAAATTTAATTGATTAATTACAGAGGCCCTCAAAAAAGAAAAAGTGGTATGATCCATAGACTATTATAGACCACCATATCTTCATGTGTACTTTGGCTCTTACGCATCATGATTTCAAGGTAGAATTGTTCCACCAGTTTTGGATTTTGAGATATCTAAAGTAAAAGACTTTTTAGATATCTTAAAAAACAAAATGAAAAAATTTTTTTATTCGTTTTTTTTTTTACAAAATAATGTAGCACTATTTATACTCTTCAAGATCGTCTTTGCATGATCATTGTATGATTTTTTCTCTGAGATCTAAATGTGGAAATTTTAAAACAAAAATAAAGAACTTGATTTTAAGAGCTGTTTATGAGTCATTCTACAGAAAACGTCAAAAAACTGGATACAAAAAGATTAATAAAATTTTTTGGTGGGGCACACCTATATACCAGACCATGTTTTTCTGATTCTTCAGGCCATCCAGAAAATTAAAAAATCGTGAACACTGAATCTGGTGGCAAGCTTCTTTGTTAACAATAACTTATTCTATACTATAAGATGCTTAAAAATGACCCATCTACATAAACATAAATCATTTTGTCAGGGAGAGTAACACACACACCCACACACGCGCGCGCGCGCCTGCGTAAATACAAGTAAAGATAATATAACATACAAGTTTTTGAAAGAATATTTAAAAAATGGAAAAATCCACTTCTGCGTACATTTTCACAGTATTTTGTGTACTTTACGCTCACCTTTAAACTGACGTAACTTTAACAAGTGAAAGATCGTATTCGCTAGTTTGTTTCTTTTTTATCAAACTTATGTGCGACTTCCCTAAGAAAAATTATTCATGTTTGAAAGAAGTCATTTTCCACCAATTTTCGAACTATAAGTTCGAAAAAAAGCTTGCTACCCAATTTACTCTGTTCCCGATTTTGTGTACGATAATTGGTCGGAAGAATAAAAAATGCTAGACTGGTTAGGTGTGCCCATCAAAATTTTTTTTAATTTTAGTACCCATAGTTCCGTACAATTGATCATATGCGAGTATTCAAACTTCACGTATTTACCTAGATCATTATTTGTAGGAAAATAGAATAAAAATATTTTTTCCGCTTTGTTTTTTAAGATACCTTAAAATTCTTACATCTTAGATATTTGAAAATCCAGACATGGTGGACCAATTCTAATCTTGGAATCATGTTTAATGGGCCAAAATTCACGGAAATGTGGTAATGTAGTCTCTGGAGTATGCCACTTTTTTCTTTTTGTAGGCCAATATTATTTTCATATAATTTTGGTTATAGACTTTTTTCAATTATATATAACTTTCATATAGTTACAAATTAGGTCGTTCTATGCAATAATTTAAGAACATTCTGACAACATGCAAATTGTTTAAGAAATAAATCAGTGTTAGTATTATATTAAAGCATGCAATAACAGTGGATTGATGATGCATTTATGAGAAAAATCAACACCATCACAAAAACTGAACTAAAAAAAACTTTGTATGTTAATTCTATCGATGTAAAAAAAATAAAAAATTTTAAATTATACAATAAAAATATTGAGTTAAAAATAATTTTAAAATGTTTGTTTTATATAAGGTCACATAGTTCATGAGTTTGCAAAAGATAATAATATACACACTATATTTAATAAGTACTACTTGACAATAAAAAAATCTGACATTTATGAAAAATATTTTTTTAAGAAGCCATCACAGGTTCTGCTCATTGACTTGTACCTGTCTTAGCAACTGATCTTTATTTTCTTGAAGGTTGTTTTTGTCTTCTTCAAAAGATATATGTTTTTTATCAGCCTTATTTTTTTTTTCCTTAGCCTCTTTTGCTTTATACTTTTTAGTACTAACTGCAGTATTAACTGCTTCAGAATCCTTACTTTTCAATCCAACATTATCAGTTGCTTCAGTAGTTTTTGGACTTTCATTTACAGATTCTTCTTTTTTCTTGTTATTTTTTTTTGAATTCTTTGAGTTCTTTGTTGCCTCAGTAGCAACACTATCTTGTGCAGTTAATTTATTATCTTTAACTTTTTTAGACTTCTTTGATGTAGTGTTAGTATTTGATAAAGCTTGAAGTTCAATACTTGCAGAAGTGTTACGGATAATGCTATTGTCATCCATAATCTTCTGTGGCAGCACCTTTACAAAGTTTTAGCTTAAGAACACGTGAAGCCTACTTTTTAATAAAATTATTCAATATTTTTCTAATTTTTTCCATTTAAATTCATGTCAATACATATGTCTTGTAATTTTTCTTTTATAAATATATAATATAACATTTTTGTGTCTTCTAAAATCTTTCTAGTAAACCTTAACAGTATTTATTACTAAAATTAATTTTAAACACTAAATACTAATAGTTGAATATTTTACCTATCTAATTAAAACTCAATAATGTAATATGTATATATGGTATAAATCATATTACTTTTACAAATCTAATAACATATTTTAATGAACAAATTAATTGAAATACCTTTGACTTTTTCTGCATTATGCTATAACATTATTAGTTAGAATTATTTATCTAAATGTTATTTTATAATATGTGATTCCAGTTCTTGTGATAATGCATACTTTAATACATATATTTTACAAATACATATAAAGAGCTGGTTTTGATACACAACAATTGATGTTAAATTTCAAATATATTAGTTTTTACAAATTAATAATAATATATAAATTATGAGTGTGTTAAATCCAACCACCAGATATTCCCTGAAGCATTTGTTAGTAATGTTAGTATTTATAAATAAGAGCATGAAAAGAAATGTACAATAAAACAAAATAGCTATGGATGCTAAAGGCCAAAAAAGGATAAGTATAGTGAAGTCTAAAATTTGTTTATCTTTTTCAAATATTAAAAAAAACTCATATACATATAAAAAACAGTTAATCCAGGTTGTCGTGGATTGTGTGATCAACTCAATTAAAAAGTAAACTTTACCTTGGCAAGTTTCTCGTGATGAAGGCGCTCAGCTTTATCATAAGTTGATTTGTCAATCCATACTTTCTCTTGTCCCAGTGCAGTAGTTGCCATTTTTGTCTAAATTGTATTTTAAAATTAGAGATCAAATAGATACAATTACAACAGTTTTTAATTGAAAAATATTTTCAGTTTATTGTACAAAGAGTATAAAATTTTAACATCTCTTTTTAGATATTATTTTAAAAACTATTTACAATATTGTATTTTTCAAGCTATTAATATACTTATACATAAATGACATGTTGATTAAGTACCATCTTCATCATCACTAAGTAGGCTAGAGTTAAAATTAGTAACTTCAGAAGTTTTATAATTCGAAAAAGTTAATTTGCTTGTTTTTTTAAAAGATGATGATATATTTGCAGCATAATTTTGCATGATAAGCTTTAATAAGTTATGAATTTCTTTCTCATTTGTTTTATCGCAAACACAAGGAAACACTTCTTTTGGTTTGAAATATTGAATAAAGGCCTCAAGTTCATCATAAGAAGCATGAGTTGAATAACAAATATTTTTAGTTTGTTTTCTAACTTTGTCCCATTCAATAATACATGACGTATCTTTTCCAATCCATTTTTGAACTGAAGGTACAATGGTTAAAATATTTTCTTGACATACATCTGGTCTACACATTAGGCCTAAAGAATTTTTCATACTATCCATTTTATTCATACACGCATGAATAGATGTGATTTCACTAATATCAGTAACATGATTAGCCAATACATCCATTCTACTATAAACTTTATAAACATTGTTTTTAACATGAATTTTTTTATTTAATAACTTTGATAATTCTATATAAATGAATTCACTGCCGTACAAAGCTGATATTTCTAAAATAACAACATTTCTTGGATGTTTTTCTATCCAATCTTTAACCGCTATACATAATTCTCTTAAACTATCTAATCTACTTGGGAAACTTTGAAAATTTAAATTTAAAAATGTAGTATCTAAATAAATTTTATCTATCTTTAATGGAATACTATATTTATCATAATGTAAAGATTTTAATTTGGAAAAATCTTCCTTATTAATTCTAAAATCCCCAGTGTATAAAATTTTTTTATCATTATATGCCAACAAAAACATAACAGATCCTGGACAATGTCCCGCTGAAATACAAGTTACTGTAACCGATACAGAAATACCATTATGTATGTATTCTATAATTCTAGATTCATCTAAAGGCAACTCTATAAGATATTTTTTGACATATTTAGCATTTAAATTAGAAAAACTATTTTCCAAGAATGATTTACTTATATGACTACAATAAAAATAATTATTTTTTGTCTTTAAACTTTCAAAAAAAATATTATTTAGTCCTTTCATATGATCTCGGTGACAGTGACTCAAGAAAAAAGCTGATGAATTCAAATTTTCCTCATCAAAACAATCTATGGAGATGCCAGGTATTTCTTCGACAAGTCCAAGAAACGTCGACATGATTAAGGTTCATAAAAACCCTATAATGGAGAAAAGGAAAGGAACCATCACCTTCACTCCATCATGATAGCTAAGAAGAATATGTAACTTATATTTCAAAATATCGTTTGGAATAAAAGTATTTAATAAAAATTAAATATAAAATTTAAAAGAACCTAAATACAGGTTTAAGATAGCAAACTCAAATTTTTAGTTGACCAGATGGTTTGTCAGTTTAGCCATAGGTTAACTTCGTAAAATCAGTAGCCAAATAGATTTATTTGGTACAGTGGCAAAAATCCGTCGTTTATTATTGAATTACGAAAATTTTAAGGACTTCATAATATATCTCTTATGTTGTAAAATAAGAACTACTTCTATCTTTTTAGGCTGAACCATGTGCTTTATTGATCGGTCTTTCATCGTCCGGAAATGAACGTTAAAGCACAGTTAATGACAATGTTTTACATTATTTACGTACTTAACACAAAAAATACAGTAAATATATAAAAGAATGATAAAAAAAGTACCTTGATTTAGATATTGAGGATTTATACGCAAATAATGATCGGCTTGAGATGAAATTTGGGATGGTAAAGAGCGAGCCGACGTCTACGAGGACACAAGATTGTGTGCGTGTGGGATACTCCCAGAGAGGGGAACGTTGGCACCTTGGCGGTTAAAAAAAGATCTGCACCCGGCGCGGTTTTGGTATTGTAGTGGCAGCACTGATTACAATTGAAATTAAGTTTTCAATTTATTAAATAAAAGAAAGATTAATGATTTATTTTTCCATGATTTTTTTTATTATAAAAGCTTTTTTTAATCGCACTTTTGAAGTCATGTATAATATAAAAAGAAATAGTTCCTATTAAAGTTGATTTCTTATAATCTAATTATTTATGAAAAAGAACATCAAATATCAAAACTTACAATTACTAACTTATATATCACATTTATCACATTTATCTTTTCATTTTGAAAAGATTAATTAAACATTAAACATTAAACATTTACAAAATCCTAGCTGTGCAATATTTTTTTGTTAATGGGTATCTAACATCATAACATTCTAATCTTCATCTACCGCCTGAAGGTAATCTTTTACAGAATTGAATCCTTCTTCTTTTGCAAGAGGAGCGAGTATGCCTGTTGGTCTTTGTCCATTACGGGTTCTGCAAATGCTACAGTTACACAATCCTCTACATGGTGGACATGCCCAGTGCTAAAAAATTATATAAATCCAAATTTAATAATAATATACAGTTATAATTGAAAATAAAAAGTTATTGAATTATAGTTACTAAATTAGATATTTTGATACATACTGGATCTCTTAGAGCATCATAGGCAGATTCTCCATATCTTCCCTTTAAACACGGGCCACAAAATTGTCCTCTGACACCAATGCACTCGCCAGATCTGCACACTGTCTTGGTATCTTTAGTTTTCTGACGGCATTGATGACAAGAGGTTCCTTTAATTGCATCGTATTCCTTTCCACTAGCTTTTTGAGCTATATTATTCAACATTCTTTGCGATATTTCATCTGGAGAAGGAATTGTGCTAGGGTCATATGGTGTCTTAGACATTTTTTGAACTCTCTTCTTCTTCGGCTCAAAAAATTCTTGTTCAGAGCTACTGTCACTCTCTTCTGCACTGGATTCTAATCTCATGAGATCAATGTCTCTTTGTATAGGTCTTGACCATGAAAACATTACTTTTAAATTTGATCTCTTTTTAGATACAATTATATCTTTACCATGTACCCAGTCTTCATCATCGTCATTATCAGACTCGTCACTACTACTATTGCTGTGCTTTCTTTTTTTTGTACTTCGCGTGTTGTATTTTTTATGAACTAATAATTGGTTATGTGGTCCCTGGAAATCAGACTTTGCAGATCTGCGTCTTTTTGTTGCAGATCCAGGTTTCTGATTTTCTTTTTGTGTGACAGACAATCTAACTTTCTCCAACTTATTTATTTCTTCAGTATCTTCTTTTATTTCTTTTAAGAAATCTTCTAACTAAAACATAAAATTATCTACTAAAGAAAATTCCAATATAAAAAAAAAAAAAAGTTTAGTATCTAAAATAGAATATTCAAAATTGTTCTTTTTTCTTTCACGTTCTAAGTACTGGAAATGATACTTATTTCATAAAAGATAAAAACGATTTTTGTACTTACAAAAGCATTACGTTCAGCGATATTTTTTTGGCGAAGTGCTTCATAGTCTTCTTCGTCACTCATTGTATTTTGAGAATTTCAATTTATCAATGTACGCTAGATCCGTAAATATTTTTATAACTCGTATCTCTTTAAAGAGCAAAACGCGTGTTTGATGTCTGATGGAGTTCGGAACGTGTGCACGCCAATGATTCCCAATAGTTCAACGAAGTTAATCTGTCGATCCCGCCAAAACTGGAGGCAAACAACAGGCGAAACGCGCAACGGTCAGATCCAGATGCGAGCGAACGGCGCGAAGGAAGTTGCAAATGTCTTTACACGATGGCACCACTGACTGTTTGCTCAAAATGTACTATACTCCAAAACTCCAAAAGTCCAAAGGGAGGAAATACAATTGGCGCCGTGCTCTACGTCTACGCCGCTATCCACACTGTTTCACTTTCATACTTGTTAATATATTACTTGTTTAGTATAAATAAGCAACTTTTAAGTTTTTAGTTTACGATTGTTAATCGTTTTGTCATGAATCGTAAGCATATAGATGATGGTACACAACTTTGCATTTTTGCTATAAATTTTTGGATAACGGCGTACTTAGAAGCACTGCGCAGGGGACGGCGTCTATTGTTGAAATGGATGGAATCAGCCAATCAGCGAAGGATGATACCACGGCGCAGGGCACAGCGCCAATTGTGTTTCCTCCCAAATTGAACAGAAATAAGTAATGTTAATAATAAAAATGTCATAAATTAATATTTTTATGCAAATTTAGTATTTTATATAAAAAAAAAAAAAAAATGCCATTGAATGGTTCTACAAATTATACAAATGAATTTAAAAAATATATTACTTAAACAGAGATATTAAAGACTAAAGAACAATTAAAAAAAGAATT